>CM046893.1:2011802-2178686 GCA_025688845.1 Cucumis hystrix | reverse complement strand
TCTCTTTAAGAATATCAATACAAGGATACGGATAGAGTGTTCTTACATATTGGTATCAGAGCTTACTACCTGGGCAGAAGATCAATAATGGCAAGGAAAATGGAAGAAAGAATTGAAGCAGTGGAACAAGGACTCCAACGATTACCGTTAATGGAAGAGAACCTGTCCTTGATATCGAAAAGCATCCAAGAAATGAATAAGCAGATAGATCAACAGCAACAACTGGTTATGAAGTACATTGAAGGCATCGTACGTGAAGAAATAGCGACGGGAAAGAAAATGGAAGACCCAGGGAGTCAAACGAAAGATGCCGTAACGATTATCGCGGGAACTTCCGATGGATCGAAGAGTGAAGGGAAGAACGATGAGGAAAAAAACGGCCGATCGGAGTAAGTTTAAGAAAGTCGAGCCATGGAAGGAATATTATCGGTGGACGGAATAGATAATGAAGAAGAAACCCCAGCCGCTGACACCAGAATTCCAGCATTGCTAAGTAGATTCAAGGATGTGTTTGAATGGCCTGGAAAACTACCTCCAAAGAGAGACATACAACACCACTTACACCTCAAGAAAGGGGTGGATCCAGTGAACGTCAGACCGTACCGATACGCTCATCATCAAAAAGAAGAAATGGAAAGACTGGTAGATGAAATGTTACAATCTGGAATCATCAGACCAAGCAGTAGCCCTTATTCCAGCCCAGTGCTCTTGGTGAAAAAGAAGGATGGGAGTTGGAGATTTTGCGTGGACTATCGAGCATTGAACAATGTAACCATCCTGGATAAATTTCCCATTCCGGTGGTAGATGAGCTATTCGACGAGTTGAATGGGGCCAATACATTCTCTAAGATTGACCTTAAGGCAGGGTACCATCAGATACGAATGCATCACGGGGATGTGGAGAAAACAACCTTCCGCACACATGAGGGACACTATGAGTTTCTGGTCATGCCGTTTGGATTGACTAACGCACCAGCCACATTTCAAGCTCTGATGAACCAGATATTCAAGCCATATATGCGGCGATTTGTCTTGGTGTTCTTCGATGACATATTGGTATATAGCAGGGGAGCGGCAGAACATGTGCATCATCTGGAAATAGTATTGGAAATCTTGCGGGAAAACGAGATGTATGCTAACATGAGCAAGTGCAGTTTTGCCAAGAAAAGAATTGGATATTTAGGCCACTTTATATCAGAGGAAGGAATTGAAGTGGATCCAGAGAAGATAAGAGCCATTGAAGAGTGGCCAACCCCCACTAGCGTTCGAGAAGTTCGAGGATTTTTGGGGCTCACTGGATACTATAGGAAATTCGTACAGAACTATGGCAGTATTGCCAGTCCGCTGACGCAACTGCTGAAAACTGGGGCTTATCGGTGGACAGAAGATGCAAGTGTCGCGTTTGACAACTTGAAGAGAGCTATGATGACTCTACCGGTACTCGCTATGCCAGATTTTAACCTCCCTTTTGAAGTGGAGACAGACGCTTCAGGGTTTGGGGTGGGGGCAGTCTTGATACAAGCCAAGAGACCGATAGCTTACTTTAGTAAAACCTTGTGTATGAGGGATAGAGCCCGCCCAGTTTATGAAAGAGAATTGATAGCCGTGGTGTTTGCTGTGCAAAGGTGGAGGCCATACCTGTTGGGGAAGAAATTCACGGTGAAAACTGATCAAAAGTCACTCAAATTCCTGCTGGAACAGAGAGTAATTCAGCCCCAATATCAGAGGTGGATAGCCAAGCTCTTGGGATACTCATTTGAGGTAGTATATAACCCAGGATTGGAAAACAAAGCAGCCGATGCTTTGTCCAGAATGCCTACATCAGTGCATCTGAATCAACTTTCAGCTTCAGCCTTACCCGACTTGACCGTCATTCAAGAAGAAGTAGAAAATGACCCACAGTTGAGAGACATCAGGAAGAAGGTAGAAGAACAAAAAAATGAGGTACCAAATTTTTCCCTACAAAATGGAATGTTGAAGTATAAAGGAAGATTGGTGCTTTCAAAGACCTCCGCATTACTGCCCACTATCATGCATACATACCATGATTCTGTTTTTGGAGGACACTCAGGGTTCCTTAGAACCTATAAGAGGATGACTGGGGAAATTTATTGGGAAGGAATGAAGAAAGACATCAAAAAATACTGTGAGGAATGCCTAATATGTCAGAAAAATAAGACCTCAGCTTTATCTCCCGCAGGGCTACTCCTACCACTGGAAATTCCTAAGGTAGTATGGGCGGATATCTCTATGGATTTTATAGAGGGACTACCAAAATCAGCTGGAAAGGAGGTAATCTTTGTTATTGTAGACCGTCTGAGTAAATATGGCCACTTCGTAGCTATGAAACACCCCTACACAGCTAGCTCTGTAGCTGCAATTTTTGTTAAGGAAGTAGTTAGACTGCATGGTTACCCACAAACCATTGTATCAGATAGGGATAAAATATTTATAAGCCATTTCTGGAGAGAGATGTTCAAGTTGGCTGGAACTAAATTGCACAGAAGTTCCGCTTATCATCCACAATCCGACGGCCAAACAGAAGTGGTTAACAAATGTGTGGAAGTCTATCTGAGGTGTTTTTGTGGAGAGAAACCGAAGGACTGGAGTGACTGGTTGCACTGGGCAGAATATTGGTATAATACCACATACCATGGCTCTATTGGCATTACACCATTCCAGGTTGTTTACGGGCGATTGCCACCACCTCTCATCCAATATGGTGACATGGAGACACCCAATTCAACCTTGGATCAGCAGCTGAAAGAGAGGGATGTGACGATAAATGCACTGAAGGAACATCTCCGTCTAGCACAAGAGAGAATGAAAAAATATGCTGACCGCAAACGAAGGGATGTGGAATTTCAAGTTAATGACATGGTATTTTTGAAGATTCGGCCCTACAGACAAATTTCACTAAGGAGGAAGAGAAACGAGAAATTATCACCAAAATTTTTTGGACCCTTTAAAATTCTGGAGAAGATTGGAACAGTCGCTTATCGATTGGAGTTACCCAGTTCGGCTGCAATTCATCCCGTATTCCATATATCCCAACTGAAGAAGGCTCTCGGAAATCATGAACAGGTGCAGCAACTTGTCCCCTTTGTGAATGAGAAATTTGAATGGTTGACAAAACCGGAAGAAGTGCTCGGCTACCGAAAGAACCCTACTACCAAGGAGTGCGAAGTGCTGATCAGTTGGAAAGGTTTACCACCTCATGAAGCAACTTGGGAAGACTGCAAAGACTTCAAGCAGCAATTCCCAGATTTCCACCTTGAGGACAAGGTGGTGTTAGAAGGGGAGAGTAATGTTAGGCCCCCTATACTCCTCACGTATAGTAGAAAGAATAGGAAAAACAGAATTACACATGGAGCAGGAGGAGAGAAAGAAGGGCAGGACCACCATGTAGTGGGCCCAACAGTTAGTTAGTATAAATAGAAGGGGAAGGAAAGAGAGTAGATATCGAAGAAAAATTCTGGAAAGGAGGAGACGGCTTCATCCTTGCGGGGAAGAAGACGGGAGGGTCCAGGTTTACTATTCTATTTTGTTATTAGTTATCTGAAACTATATTGTAATCTCTTTAAGAATATCAATACAAGGATACGGATAGAGTGTTCTTACAGTGATTTCCAAATATCTTATGCCGTGTTGCTCGTTTTCAGATACCGATGACATTTGTGTTCACGAAATGTGACAAAATGAAGATGAGCAAAGGAAAACGACCTGACGAGAACATCAGGGAGTTTCAACAACTTATCAGACAGAATTACAAGGTACATCCTTCTTGGATCATGACTAGTAGTGTCACAGGTTTAGGTCGGGATGAATTACTTCTACACATGTCCCAACTAAGGAATTATTGGGATCAATAAGTAGCGATCTAGAGCCTTGTTTAGTTTAAAAAACTGGCTATTCATATTGTATAATATATTGTAATCAAAAGTTAGAAATTCATTTGCCCTTTTCTGTTACTAATTTTATGTGAATTTCATTGGAAAGTTCCAGAGAGAATTAAATGTGAAAATTTTTCTTTGGAAAAGAAAAAAGGAAGAACAAAAATAGAAGAAAGAAACACCAGGCTTGATTCAGTGGATTTGTCCATTATCAAAGTAGGACTAAATTCTAACTTTCTGGAGTTTGAAATGGGTTAATCGATTTCGTATATTCTCGTGGCAAGTCATACATCAACACACATGAACATAAGGAAAAGATCAATAGAATACAACAGAAGAAATATGTATTCACTTGTTCGTCTTTTTTGGCCATCACAACTGAATAACCTCTGTTTATAATTTGAGTGTTTGGTCAAACTTGGTTTAATGGTCGGTTGAATGCAGCTTTGTGAGAAAGAAAATACCCCTTTTACCTAAATAGATTGCCAATGCCTTGTTTTTGCTAATTTTATTTTCAATACACAATTCTTTTAAAAAACTAAACTCATTCCTATTGGTAAAGCGAGCTTAGCTTTACGGTAAATTTTTTTTCCTTAGAGATGGAAGGTTCGATCCTTCATACCTCGATTGATGTACTTAAAAACTCATGGTTCATTCTCTGTTAGTAGTATTCACTTGTTTTTTTCTCCGGAACAAAAGATATACATGTATCATAAATCCCTCTCGAAAAATGAGAGATAATACAAAGGAAGAAAAACTCTCTTAGAAAAGAGGAATTCCCAAATGAAGTAGCCAAACCTACTTGATTATGGATAACTTTGTTCTACTAAACCCAAGATAAGTTAGGAAACCAAGATGTGACTTAAGTCATTGACTATGACATTAGCATCTAATACTCGTCTAATGCATCAATTGACCAATTGAAATACATTGGAAAGCACCCAACCCTAACTGGGTCCCAATCACGAATAATTCAACCAGACCCACCTCTATGAGTGTTCTCCGACCATGCAACATCAACATTCATCTTCTAGGAACGCTCTCTAGGCAGCTTCCAACGACTAACAGCCATGTTGATGCTCAAATTGATTCTAGGAGGGGCAGCTTCCTTCTTGAAATAAAGATTCTCCAAAGCTTTTTCCACATCAATATTGACAGCTTGATAACAAATTCATTTCTTTTAAATAATTTATGCCCCTATGCTTGGGAGGTTGTATAATTTAAACCATATATGATTTAGTAATCTAATTAATAAACTTCCACAAGCTTATAAATTTACATCCTTCTTTGGACTTGGTTTAAAAAATATCGTGCAAAACATATAGTTGTTCTAACTAAACTTATAAATTGTTATAAGAGAATCAATTTAGAGTTTTCATTAAGATTACATGTAAAAATTGTCTATTCATTCTATTGTAACATATTTTGTAGACTTCGTCAAATGTTTAAGAAAATCTTAATTGAGATTCTAGAAGTGATTCTTAATTAAATTGGAACCAAGGCCTTAAACCAATAGAAAAAAACAAATTTATATTATCCAACTTTCGTCCAACAAACTTTATACATCTCCTTGATCACAAATATTTTTAAACATGAACATTCATCTCATTAAACTAAATATAGAAGATTACGATAGTACAACTCACTTAGTCGCATAGTAAAAATAACTCAAAATATATTTAGAAAAAAAAAAAAACTTTACCATACAACAAACTATAGCCGTTCGATTGAATAGACTGACCTAAAGAAAAACAATACTTTACCCTATGACAAACATCTAAGAATAACATCTAAGTATTATTCTGACCATTCCTCACTCTCTTAAGCTTCATTTCTTGAAGTTCCTTAAACAATGAAACCAAGTTGGTATGAGAGAAACCACCACAATTCACACTTGTTTTTGCTGCCTCTCCCATTTCTTTAGCTCTCTTTCTCATTTCCAAAGCTTCAACACTTTCACCCATCAAAAAAGCTATGGCCTTACCAATCTCTTCCCTCTTAATAATCTCTTGTTCTTCTTCTCCCAAATGCCACCATTTCTTTGACCCAACTCCCATTCCAATCTTCACCACTTCAACCAACAACCTCTCATTGTAAAACTGTTCAGCAAACAATGGCCATGTGATCATTGGTAAGCCTGAACTTATTCCTTCAAGAATTGAGTTCCAACCACAATGAGTCAAAAACCCTCCAACACTTTTGTGCTCTAATATCATCAATTGTGGAGCCCATCCCTTTATAATCAAACCCTTTTTGGTTTTACTCATTCTCTCCTCAAACCCTTTTGGTAACCCTTTGTTTACTATGTCGTCATCGTTGTCTTCGTCGTTCTTTTTTATGACCCAGATGAAATTTTGACTAGATTCTTGAATTGCATGTGCTATTTCGGTTATTTGGTTAGGACTCATCTGAATCAAGCTTCCGAAGTTGATGTAGAGAACTGAATTTGGTTCTTTCTCATTGAGCCATTGGAGTAAGTTGGTGGTTTGAATGTTGGGGTTTCCACCTCTTGATTCTTTATCTTCAATTTCCTTGTTTGCCAACAATGATACTGGCCCTATGCTCCATGTTTTGATTCCTATAATCTATCAAATAATAAAAGGAAAAAAAAAACCCCAAGTCTCGAGTCAATTGAAAAAGATTTTTGAGTTGCATCTATTTTTGTGTAGCTTATCCAGTGTCAAGATTACATGTTACCACATGACAAACTTTTCTTTTTAAAAAACGATAATTGGAATATTTTTTCTTCTTTCCAACTAAAGAGGATATATAAGGTGAGTGCAACAAGGCCAACGTTAAGCCTAATCCATTTATTTTTCATTTTACGTTGTTTAAAAATTAAGCCTAAGAAAAACTATCATTAGTTATGTTTTTTTTTGCTTTGTTACCTACTTTCGGTAATTGTTTGAAATATTTACAAATATATATTTCGATAGTTATAGATTCTGATAGACATAACTAATGATAGTTTTTCTACTTATCACATGTCTATTGCTATATATTATTAGTGTCTATAGTTAATTGTCTATCATACATAAATAATTTATCTCATGTTGCATTATTTGAAAACAACCCTTTTAAAAACATGTTATTAAAAATCAAGACCATTTTTTTAAAAGGTAAAATGAGTAGTTTTCTCGAAAAACCTTGGCTGAGTTTAAAAAAAATGTGAAGCTTAATTAACAAGTTCTAAAAATCAAGCTTCCAAACCAATATATACTTCAAGATGTCATTTTAAAAAAGTCATTTTTGATCTCAAATATTCCTTTTTTTTAAAAAACAAATATTAATAATATAATTCTAACCGAAACGTGATCATAAATCAAGTACAAATTTCAAAAACTAAAAACCAAAAAACCAAAAAATTAAGTTAAGAAACGAGTAACGCGTAGTTATATAATGGTTTGAGGTAAACCTCACCTTATTCAAGTGTTCTTCATATGAGCCTTCCAATTCATAAAAGCTATTCATCAACATTCCATAGCATCGTTTCTCTGATTCTCTAATGACATCAAGCAATTGTGAGAAACCATCTGGTTTATGTCTAGTGATCCAACTTGGTAACTCAGATCTCACCATTTCAATAACATCAGGCAACCCCGGAAGTTTGAACTTTTCATTGTTGGATTCAACTTCAAGATGTGGCTTATGCTCGTTTATACATTGTTCGGCACAATAACTGAAGAAGCTCGAACCGTTGAAGGCAAGCCGTGGGATTCCGAGCTCGGCTGCCACATCACTCGTCCATGGGTAAAAGACGTCAGAAACGATACAATCTGGCTGCATCTCGTGGATAAGGTCTTCGAGTTGGGGTTGGAGCATGAGAAACGCTTGGAAAACCTTGGTCATCGTCATCGATGTGGCGGTACTAAGATTTTGAATAGCGGGAGAGAGACCGACCTGTTAAGAATATGAATGAAAAGATCATTTCATTTCATACATGACGACTTAAAAAGAATCTTTCGTTTAAAGAGAATTGTCATAGATAAGTTGATAACAAAAGCATTTCCAAATGTCATGATAGAAACAAAATCGACTTGAATAGTAAGAAACGACAATGAGATTTACGTGATTCTTCGAGGAAACTAACAGTTGTATTATAGACCCAGGTGCAAAGGTCTCAATAAGATTAGAGGGTTCATATACGACGCCTCTCTAAAGTCTAAACTCTATACTCCTAATCGTGACTAACCTAAAATGTATATAAGATTTAGGTTTCTATGGCATCTTGAAATGTTTTTTGTGTAACATATTTAAGACATTCCATTACCAAATATGTCACAAAACCACGTAATTTATATATACGGTAATATTTTAAATTGTTAGTCCATCACTTATATATTAGTTATAGATTTTCATTATTTATAGACCATTTTACCCATATACTAATAGATTTATCAAAAAGAAGAAGAAGAAGAAGAAGACAAAGTTAAATATTGTTTTTCAAAAACAAATTTATCAAACTTGTGATTAGGAAAGAAATTGAATCGTAGAGTAAAACCTCTGCTGCAGGCCATGGAATGGTGTGTAAGCGAATGCGGGAACCAGTAACTCTGTCACGGTTGATTTTGGTGTGGAAGAGGGCAGCGTTGGCGTCAGTAGTGACAATGGTAGCGGTGGCGCCGAGCTTGGCGAAGAGCATGGCCACATCGACCATGGGTAACAAGTGCCCATGGCTCACAAATGGAAGGAAAATTATGTCAAGTTCATCATCACTTTTTGGGGACATCATGAAGAAGAAGAAGAGATCAATAGAATTGATGGATTCTTTGAAGAACTAATTAGCTTTGTTAGATTTGGATATATATATATATACACACATATATAAATATATAATAGTCATTTTATAGATTAAATAAAATATGATGAAAAAGTTTTGTCACAGCACAGCATATGTTTACGTAGGACATAACGATAAAAGATATTGCAAAAACCAAAAGATTCTCAATTTACAAGAAAACTCAATACATATTATTATTAAAGTAGATAATTATATAGAGATAAATTGATTTATTTTAATATACCATTGGTAAACATTATAGTTAGTCGTGTCCTTTAGTCATTTGGTAAGTGCCCCATTGTACTCATTTGTAGAACACGTATTAAAATACGGGATAAAAGGTTAAAAACTTCGATGACGAAGACTACCAATGACAACCAACTCTGATGACCACCACCAGTGACCAATTTCGACGATCACTTTGACAACCAACTTCAATGAAGACCATTTCTGGCATCCAACTTTGGCAATGACTATGTATGATTACTAGCTCTGACAATTAAACTCCAATGGTCAACTTTGACAATCACCTCTGACAATCACTTACGCTTTCAACTACGGTAGCCAACTACAATGACCACTATGGTGGCTCACACTTCAGCAAAAATCACCTTCTACTGCCAATTTCGACGACAACCCCTCCAATGGCTAGCTCCAATGACTTCCTTTAGTAACCGAGTTCAATGATCACCTCCATGATCAAATTTTCTTGAGATGACTGTGAACCTGATTGAATATATTTTGAATAGGGATGATATTCCCTTGTTTTGTTTTTCTTTTCTTCATCCTTCCATTTATGTTAAATGGGTTGCGGTCTAGCCTTATGATTTAGCTTGTGACCAACTATATTGAATTCATCTTGCACTCTAATTTTGTGGTTAGATCGTTTTAGTTGGTAATTTTTAAAACTTAAGAGAGTAGAAAAGACATGCAAGGGTAACATGAGGCTCATTTCGAGTTGGTACAAAATCATGTTCATTAGAAGACAGGAGAGAGAGCAACAATAGTGCATCTTTTGTGTAGTTGGTAAATTATCTTTAGTTGTTTTATCGATTTTTAATGTTCATAAGAACACTAAAATAATACAATCAAAGAAGGCATGATTCTCCTCAACTAAACAAGATTGAAGAACTGAGATGTTGGGGGCCACCGGATCTGTGTTATCAAAAGATTTTCCAATATCCGACTTAACACGACCACACCCCAACATTGGACTATAAGAAAGAAAGCAATAGGACCTCTACCTTTCCTAGTCCCTAATTGTTGGATGGAGGAAAAAAAGAAATGAAAACAAAAAACAATATTCAATATCGAAGCGAAAAGACCCATCTTGTACTAATCTTAGATTCTTAGCAAAGTGGAAAGATCACACTCTACCTGTTTACACTATAAATGTCTTCCCTAATATTTATGGACCCGGCAATGATGTCAATAAGTCTCACTGTATTTTAAGAAGTGTAAAGAGTGTGTTGACATGACACACAATTAGCGCCGTACTACCATAACATAGGAATTTTTCCTGCAAAGTGATATGATGAACTTCCAACCAATAATATGCAAATGAAAAACAAAGTTAAAGTAGTTTTGGGTGGCATAAACCAAATGGAAATCAAGATTTGTAAAGTAGAGTAATCAAAACAAGATTTACCACAAACAAGCAAGCAAGATTTTTCAACCAATGAGTTGAAGCTTTCACAACGTATACACTCAACATTCAACTCCATCTGAAGTTCCCCAGAACTACTTCCACAAATTGAGACAAGAGATAGAGATCACGGTGAAAAGAGTTGTTTGAAATGACCTTGGCAATGAAAAAAGTGATTTTAAGTTTAACATTGTCAAAATTACAACCGAACATACCTTTTAGTGGTTTAGCCATAAGGGAAGGCCTTGTTGGTTCCTATTGGACCATTCTTTTTTGTAGATAATCCACATGGTGTCCCAAGTAAAAGAAGATAACCTTTGCAAATTCTTGGGTGTTTTATGCATAAATATCCATGCAAGATTATACATATTCAATGATTGTTTCATAAAAAAAATATTTCTCCTAGCTCTACATATCCATGTTGCTAAGCATGACTATCCCGAATCCTGACCTACGCTAAGTTGAGCTGGTAGTACTAGTACCTGTCTCCTTTGCGGCCGCCTCTTCTTCCAGCTTCTTTTTCCAGTATTCATCAAGAGGTGGCCCAAATATTGCTTTCCCAGAAACAACACCGATGCTGCAAGCAACAAATACATTACAGTCTAATCAACTTCTCAAGTAATTTTCCATTCTGAATCAATGGTTTTACCCTCGACCCAAAACTTATCAAGAGCTTAAAAACATTGTGCAAAACTTCCAAGAATGAATTGCTGAAACACAGGGCTTATCACCAAAATGGAAAACAATATTAATTCATAAACAACTAATGCTACAACCTATAGAAAGTCGAATATGAACAGAACCCATTTCTGTAAAAACTTCACAAATATAAAATTTCGTTATTTTCCAGATTTCATAAACATCTTGCATTAACAAAACTTGAGACACTGTAAGTAAATTAGAAATCTTCCCTAACTAAACCCAAGAACTTCAAACCTTTCAACATTCTTCAGTTTTTGCACACATTATTGTTATATTCAATAACGAAATTCTTATTACAACAGACAGAGAAGCAAACTGAACCTTAAAATCCAAAATGGAGAAACAAGAGTTGAGAGGGAAGATAACAAAATTATTGAATCAAATTTCATATTCAATCAATGATAGGTAGATAGCAATTCGAACATCAAAATCAGTAGATTAAATCTCTAAATTGATTGATTAATTGATAAAGGGTAAAAGGAAGGGATGTAAAGTTGCGAAGAACACTTACATGACCGCACCCATTACCATGGGAAACGAGAGGAACCTGCTTCGACCCAACATTCTGTATAACAAAAACTAGTAATTGGAAATCTCTTTAGCTTGATCGATCGTTGCTTCTTAAGGATAGAGGGTCCGTCACAAAGGAGGGTTCTGCCGATGACATACGTTGAGCCTCACACATATGGATCTATGATTATTTGACTTATGCCCATCAATTATTAGGTCACGTCTGCCTCAACCGTCATGAAAACTAGAGCCATAGAAGATTTTATTGATCGATCAATTATAAGTATTGGCTTACGTTCATAACAACTATAAATTTGTTATATTTTACCATTATTACTATCATTTTCGTAATTTTTAAATACAATTTGATTGAATATTTTTCATTGTTTAGTATAATACAAGACTTGATTACAAATTTTGAGAACGGATCTCACAAATCATTATGATTATGAAAAACAAGTAAACTAGAGTAAAAGTAAATCAATTGGTGCTCACTTTTTACATTAGCATTGATGGATATCAAGATAAATAAAGTAATATTTAAACTTTGGTGAAAAACATATATATATTTTGATCCCTTGTTTAGAGATGAAATCAGGGTGCTACCACATGATTTCTAATAAAAATGGTAAATTTTACTAAACTCGACTAAGACATAAGGTCTCAAAGAGATAACTTGTGGGTTATTTATTTATCATACTTAAAAATAGTGCAATTTTTGGGTTCATGAGGTCACCTTTAAGTACTCATTAGTCACACAATGTCTGATATGATATTTTTGTTTTGGTATGAAATCAGTAATCAAAGAAAAATATAAGACGTGAACAAGTAATAAATGGATATAGATGAAGGAGAGAGAGATTAGATTCATTTTATTAAAGAGAAAATATGTAGATTCAAATTCTTAAGTAGCGTGAATACCAACACTTTTGTTGTTGGAAATGATATGAGATTTTTGTGGTGAGTGTTGGATTGTTTTGTTGCTTAAGCCAATTGGGAAATAGAATCAAGAAATGAGTAAAGAAACAAGAAAATTCTTGAGCCTCTAATCTAAGAAGAAGAACAACAACAAGAAGTAAAGAAACAAGAAAAATTCTTGAGCTAAATTTTGTGGCTTACAATTCAATTTCATTTCACAGGGAAAGCTTCAGACTTCAGAGCAATGAATTCAATTTCTGCTCACACCCATAACCCTTTTCGATCTGCTTCTCATTCAATTTTCCCCTCTTTCACTTTCAACTTCCCTTCCCAACTTCCCTCTCATCCGTTTCTCAATCCTATTTCTCCCAATTGCATCCTCAATTCTGCAAGATTACGGACCCCTAATCCCCATGTTCGTCGCAATTTCAGGTCGTCTCAAGTTCTCAAGGCTTCCACTTCTTCTGGGTATGTCCCAGAGATTGGGGAAATTCTCGGCGATGTTCGTATTTTCACTGCTGGTGGTGAGCCAGTTCTGTTCAAGGATCTTTGGGATCAGACGGAGGTAATCTAACAATCATTTCCTCTTCTGGGTTTGTCTGAATTTACTGATTGCTTCTCCATGTGAAGTTCTTTTGCTGATTGATTTTGATAATGGGTTTGTGTTTTAATCTGCTTGATCATAAACTGAAAGCTGCAACTGTAGACTGCATAATGCTGAGACGAAGAAGAAGAAGAAATAATTAAGAATTGGACATGGAATTCCTTGGTATTATGCATAAATTATTGGTAATTTATTTGGTCTGAACTTTGATGTTTCTTTCCTTCAAAGTAATGGAAATAAAAAGGGACAGCTTAAGAATGATTCTAACTGGGTAGGGGTGACAGCTTCAGTGTGTAATGTTCCCTTCCTTTCACTTGAGATAGAAACCATGTAGCATATTGAAGAACACAGCAAAAAGGAGGAAAATGCTGTTTATGTTATAAATCTCAAATTTTGGCAGTTTTTGAAAACATTGGTTGAAACTAGATCATAAACCAAAAAGTTTAGAGGTGTAATGAGGGTTTATAAGCAAAAAAAAACCAAATGATTACCGAAAGGGACCTTAGCTAACTGAAATTCCAATTCACAAGCAGTGAGTGTAGTGTACTTGAAAAACTCCACTGCAATGCTATCCTACCCTCTTAGGGACTATTTCATGGTAGAATTACCATCCGGATATATATGATTCATGAGTAACATATCTAGAGAGCTCAATAGTGTTACATTTACTGACTTATACAATTTGATACGTTATGTAACAAGTGGAGGCATCTATATCTCCATATTATAAGTTATAGATTCAAAGATGTGATATTTGATGATATTTGTTTGGTGTTTACGTAGGGAATGGCTGTTGTTGCACTTTTGAGACATTTTGGATGCTTTTGCTGGTAAGTCTCATCAATTTGGACCATTCATTTGCAGTTTTTTTTCCTTTGCAGGAAAAGAGGTTGAATATCTTTTTGTTTTGGTAATTTCATCTGTGTTATTTTTGTGACAGACAGCTACTTGTTCTTATTTCTAGTTGGGAACTTGCTTCCACTCTAAAGGAATCCAAAGAAAGATTTGATTCATCTGGTGTTAAATTAATAGCTGTAGGCATCGGTACTCCAAATAAAGCACGTATCCTAGCCGAGCGGGTATCAACTTTTAATTTTCCATGGCTGCATCATGTTTTTAACTCTTTAGAAGACATCCCATTATTAATAGTTATACTATGTAGCTTAGATGCTCTAAATCAAAATAAATCAAAATACTATATTCCTGAATTCATTAAATTTGGATATTGTTAATTATTGTTTAATGTTAATTTTGAAGAAATTCAAGGATTTAATAATTATGTAATTTAACTTTTTAAGTTTGTATGCAATGAGTATTTATTGTTAACTCCTTAGCTTAATGATGACTTTTAAAGCATTGATTTTGTTAACACAAATTTGTTAGATTTTTCTTCTAAAAAAAGAAAGTAGGGATTAAATAACCACAACCTTAAAGTTTGTAGACTGAACTTATAATATTATCATATCTCTTTTGGTTTCTTCTGTTCTGCTTTCATGGCATTAACATTGCTTCTTCATCCTTCAAATTCCAGTTGCCTTTTCCAATGGATTGCCTTTATGCTGATCCTGATAGAAAGGTAATAAGAAGCTATAAATCTCATTTTTATAGCATCATTACATTCGTTGTCATTTTTCTTTGTTTTTTCAAGTTTAAGAACATAGGTGATATTGAACATTCAACCTAAGATGATTATGATTTATGCAATGTCTGAAGTAACCAGTTGAGCAATGATCTAGACATAAAAACAATATGCCAAAGTGAATAATTTGAGTTGTTCTCATCTGTTTTGATATTTGCCTCTGATTCTTGTGAAAGCTAATCAAAATATTGTTCTTACAGGCATATGATTTACTAGGTCTATACTATGGCTTTGGTCGTACATTCCTTAATCCAGCTAGTGTAAGAATTCTCCTTCCATGTACTTTATGTACTCCATAGAAATCTTGATCTTTCCGTTTGAACTTTGTTTTACCCCCCAATTGTCAAATGTTTCTAGGTCAAGGTGTTTTCAAAGGCGAGATTGGACGTTATGCGAGAAGCCATGAAAAACTATACTTTTGAAGCTACCCCGGACGATAAAAGCAGCGTGTTGCAGCAGGTCTTATTTGTGTTTTAATCACATGAAGAACACTAGCCTTTTGATCTTCTCTGTTTGTTGAAACTTTCTTATTTCATGTGTGTTGTCATTAGGGAGGGATGTTTGTTTTCAAAGGCAAGCAACTGTTGTATGCTCGAAAAGACGAAGGTACCGGCGACCACGCTCCCTTAGATGATATCTACAACATCTGCTGTCAAGTCCCTGCAAACTGAAGCAACTCCAATGTTGTATGCTCAAAAAGATGAAGGTATCGGTTGACCATACTTCGACATCTATTGTTGAGTCATAGCATGAATCATCACTCATGGTTCTTAGATATCTTGATTGGTATGTATCACTTCTTATAGGGTGATTCAATAAAATACATAGTGATATTATAACGAACTGATCTTGTTATTGAATATGTCAGCTTATGTTAAACATTTTTTAATACTTTTTCAAAAATACTTTTCAACGTTGTGATATTTATTTTTGTAGAGTTGAGTTCAAATAGTAAACATAGATATTTTAAACCTTGCACTTAACCTTTGTTGACTTCAACTCTTCCATCAATGAAACCAAATTATTCTCCAACGAGCAGTAGATTCGTTATTAGAGCCCTAGAATTCTTAGTTTAAAGTCGATCCATCTTATTTAGTATCTCAATCACACCACTTAGTGACTAATCGTATAGAAATACGGTTACCTCACCATCATATAAAAAAGTTAATGAAAATTTAACAACATAGGCTAAGATAAACACTTTTTCACCCGTAAAACACTTTTTAAAAGTTAAGAGATTAAGACATATTTTTAACCTAAATCATTTTTTTTTATTGTTCCACGGTCTAATATCTTCCCATCCAATAACTTCGCCTATATAGCTTTTAAAATATGCGGACATCAACATATGAATACATATATATATTGGTATTTTAAAAAGATTAAACTACAAAGAGTAGGAAGAACAATGCAAAGTAAACAACTTTAATTCATAATCAAATTACGTTTACAACATGCCTAAGCAAACATGATAAACAACAATCAAATCACATTTACAATTGACATCTATTTCGATTGATCCGTTGATAAAACCCCGTTATCATTACGATTACAGCAATCTACAAATTGGTAAATATGGTATTAGTCTTTTAAGGACGTACCAAAAACAGAACATTCTAGAAATGAGCACGATATATCAAAAAACCAAGAGAACCGACCAAAAACGACTGAACCAATAACCGAAAATAGTCAAACGTGGATAAGAAAATGTTTTTGAGAAAAATTCAAACCAACAATATTAAAAAAAAAAAAAAAAGAAGAAGAAAAAAAAGGTTGTAAAATATATTTGATATAAAAATGAAATGAAGAGTTATATTATAAGGAGAGGAAATAATTGGGAGGAAATTTGGCCGCCCTAAATAATAATATATAAAGGGGGGGGATGGCCCGCATCTAACTCATTAATTAGGGTTTTAGTAACATGAAATTCCGATATTGCCCTTGATACTTTTGAGAAGAAAACAAGGTTAAAGATGTAATTTGGGAATATATCGTTATTGCGTTTTAGAAAAAAGTCAATTCCGAACGGTGTCTCTGCACCGACCACCGACCTACCCTCCGTCTCCTCTTTCACTTTTCTTCTTCTTCTTTTTTTTTTTTTTTAAATTTTTAAATTTAATATTATTTGTAAAAATTTTAAAAATATATTTTTTCAAATATAAAAAAATGATCCAAAATATGAGTGTTTAAAATTTTGATATATTTTGTAAATATTTTGACTTTTTTGTTATTTAAACTAATAAAATAATCATTTTTGAGTTTGAAACATATAGCTTTTTATTTGTGGTTGACTGCAACTGACTCTAATAAACATCTATAGCATTAGTGATAATTAATAGAAATTAAAATTTAACAATTTTTTTATATATTTAAATGAAATAAAGTTTAAGAGTTTTGAAGTTAGTAATACTCGTTTTGAAATACATAATCCAATATGGGGCACGACATCCCATGATAAATTTGTTTGGAATTTTTGTATGAGTTTGGTTAGAAAATTTTGAAAGTAATCAAACAAAGATCATTAGGTCCTGACCATAACATTTGTAATTTAATTAATCTCCTCCAACTTGTAATTCTAACATTCCAATCTCACCCTTTTAAACCTATTCCTCAAATTCTACATGTTTAGAGAATTGGAGGACTAAAAAGGAACACTTCCAAAAGTTATACCAAAATGGCAAAACCTTTTTCTTAATAATTAAACAAGTGAGGTGGATTATGTCGGTGAATTTGGATATGGAATATATAATAATGTATATGAAATTCAAAGTTAAATCACAAATTAAATGATTAGAAAACAAAAATAAAGATATAGACAAAAAATTTAGTTGGCCAAATCGCCAACATATTTTTATAATTAAACCCAACAGAGAAAAAGAGAGAAGAAGAAATCTTTCAAAATAAGAAAAACAGAGAGAGACTTCCAATTCTCTCTGTTCTGAGAGAAATAAGAGAAATGAAAGACAGAAAGGAAGAGGAAAAATCAAAGCAATTCAAGGGGATAAGGATGAGAAAATGGGGGAAATGGGTTGCCGAAATTCGAGAACCCAATAAACGCTCTCGAATTTGGCTGGGTTCTTATTCCTCCCCCGTCGCTGCCGCCCGTGCTTACGACTCCGCCGTCTTCCACCTCCGTGGCCCCACCGCTCGCCTTAATTTCCCTGACTTTTTAACCACCACCGTTGACCGTGGCTCCTCCTTCCCTCTCTCCGCCGCTGCTGTCCGCAAGATCGCTGCCGAAGTCGGCGCTCAGGTCGACGCCCTTGAGTCGTCTCGCCGTCATTCTTCCGACCAAAGTTGTTCTGTCAACCCCACCAAGCTTCGTTGCTGTTCTTATTCTTGTTCAAGTGGGTTTTCCGATCGGGTCGACTTGAATAAATTTCCCGACCCGGAGGATTCCGATGGCGACTGCGTTAGTACTCATTGGACAAGCTGACATTTTTTCTTCGTAGGTTTCTCCATAAAATATCATTTTAGTTCTTGAATTTTGAAGCTTTTAATTTTAGTCCATCTATATTAATGATTTAATTTTAGCTTTGTGCTTGTGTTAAATCTAAATTTAAAAGTGTTTTATTAGCAAAATCGAAAACATAAACTTGCAAGTTTAGCCTTTAAAATCGAAGAAAATGATATGTATAGTTAGAATTTAGTTTTCATAGAGTTTCTAACACTATTCATGAGATTTTGTATGAAGTTTTATTATTTCATTTTCAATTAAATTTTAACTTCTTGTTTTTAAATTATAGAAACTAAAATTATAATTAAAAACATATAACCTTTCATAAAAATTATTATTAAATTGATAACTAATTTTGGTAAAAATTAATTTGGGAGTCTAAATCTACTCAATATATTTTCAATATATCGCAATTAAAAATAGGTGAACTAAAAGTTGATGAGCTTCGAGCTTTATATCATAAAGATCAAAATGATATTTTAATTTAGACTTTTTTTATTTTTTACCAGTGAAGTTTAGAAAAAAAAAACTATCAATTTTTATATTATTATTGTTATCGTTACTATTAGCATATCAAATGTAGTAATTGTTTTAAGAGAATTTGGTTGCATTCACCGATTGGTGTGGTCTTGTATTGAACGGTAAAGATTCGGTGGAAGTCCATGCTCAAGATAGGGTACTAATAGGATTAAAAATGACGGATTAAAATTTAGTTACGTTAAAAAAAGAAATTATTTTTAAATATAGTAAAATAAACTAAAATATTTTCAAAATATCATCACAAGATCAAGACTTATTACTACTTACGTCTATCGTAGATAGATTATGATATTTTACTATTTACATCAATCGGAGATAGGTTATGATATTTTACTAAATGTATTTTTAAAAATCAATTTGAAAATGGAAAATAAACTATATCTTATTTTAGTATCGATCTCTTAAAATAATAATTTTATTGTCAACTATCACTTCAAAAAATAGTTGTAGTTAATAATAGTTATTGCACATTTTCTTTTCTTTTTTTTACAATTCTTCTTAGTTGCTTTGTCATCACTTGACTTTTTCTTTTTTCTTTTCTTAATTTTACATATTTGACTCATTAGGTTAAGAATTTTTAAATTTATTATTTTAAAAGTATGGATACTATTTATTGATAGGAACTAAATTTCTAAATTTATATAGATTCATGTATCGTCGTGAAGTTATCAATCTACCATTGACTAGAACTTTAAACAACTAATAGACAATCATAGTTCTAATAAGCTAATATGACATATCGACTTTCTAATGTGTATTTTAATTGAATGGTAAAATATAAAGGAGGGATTCACTATAAGATCAATTTCTTAATTGATTATACAAGCAAGTACTTTTGAAATAAATATTTCGAGTTAAAAGGAATTAAGTATAAATGTTGAGTAGATTTAAACAACTTTTTACTTGTTTGATTTTTTCCCTAAAATTAGTCTCTTTAGAAAAAGAAGAAAAAAAAAAGTGGTTTTGTTCAAATTAATTGTATGTATGTAATTATATAACATAGGTGTAGTCATGAATCACATTTAGCCTCTCCTTTTTCCTTGTCCCTATAGTATATGTATTATTGCACTATTCCTTTATAGACCTTTCTTTTCATCAACTTTTTCTTTTTGTACAATTTTTATATGCATATTGAAGTATATATCTTCTAGTGGAAGTAAAAAGAAAATTTATTTGTGACAGATCATACTATCTTTATCTACATGTTACAAATAGAGACACATACAGTAATCTATTTTGATTTATCGTGGTTCGTCGTAGATAGACGGTAGTATTTTGCTATACTTGCAAATACTTTAATTCATTTTGCTATATTTAAAAATAGTCTAAAACAATGGTTGACAGTCGAATTGCACAAGAATCAAAATTAAAGGACTGAACTACGTAACAAAAACTACCCTTGAAGTAGGGTGGTAGGCTTAAATTTTTAATGGTCTACAAATTGGACTCACAAACCTTATTCAAGTGTTAATATTGGACCCTTAAATACATAACTGTAAGAACTTAAACAATTGTATAAGTTGAAAGATTATGAGGATCCACTGTTTGGCTCATCAATAATTAAAGAGATTTATGACCTCCTTATTCACATTTCTCACTTCGTTATTCGTGTTAGTTCCCTCAATTACTTTCCTATAATTATTACTCAACTCTTTGTTTTTATCGCTAACCAAACACCCCCTGAATGTGTAATAGTAATTACCACAATGTGAAACTTATGATTTGGGTCGTCAATTTGTTCTCTTTATAAAAATCATCTAAACGTGTGTAGACTTCTTGATTTTATAAAATAGACAATTAGAGAAAATTCATTGGAGATTCTCAAAAAAAAAAAAGACTAAGAGTTTAAATTAATCAATTTTTAAAGTTTAAAAATTTAACTGATGTAATTATAAGTTTCACACAGGGTTTCCTAAGCATAATAAAATTTATAATTTAATACACTTACAAAAAGCCAAATATTTAAATTAATACAACTATTATCTCATATTTTAATTAGTTGATACAACCCAAAAATTTTAGAAGTATAAATTGATATCTTTTCAAATATTTTGTGTTCGTATACTTTATTGAGAATAGCATCGTCATATTCCTCAAACTTTAGTATATCGTGCATGAAAATTTTGTTACGGGACAAACTGATACATTTAAAACTATTTAGTAGATAAGTATTATATAATAGAAAATTAGTATAACTTTGCGTTTACTAACTTTATAAAAACACAACTAATTAAAAACTAAAGATAAGAGATAATATCTATAATTGTAAAATTTTAAAAGTATGAATTAAGATTGTACTTACGATTGAAAAAAAAACGTATACTTACCTCTATTATCAGCTTCATTCGTTAAGAATTAACCAGTTATGTATCAATTAAAATGAACATAATTCAATTATACGAGGTTGAATTATTCACCGAACATATTATAAAATAACGATAATAAACAAACAAATAAATATATAAAAGTTGTGCTAACAAAAGTAAACACAATACCATGTGTCAAACTATTGACAAGTTTTTTCGAAAAATATCAATGACAATGACTAATTCTTTTTAGTATTATCCTTTTAGAAATTTGTTCATATAAAAATTATAAATTGAACTCTTTTGTAGAAAAATATAAAGGTTTGGATTATTGTTTTGTTGGCAATTTCATTTCTAGTAACTATTTTATTTTTAATTTTTCTTCACAAATTAAGTTCATGAATAAATATTGGTGTTTCTATCGATTTATTTCATTTCGAATTCTTACTATTATGTATACTATAAATTAATTCACTTTTTATTCTATTATTGAATAAATTGTAATTGATCGAAAGTAAACATACCCGAGACTCAAAATCATAAATAATTAATTAAAGTTATCAAATTGTATATACAACTATATGACACTCATCAAGATTTGTGATTATTTGTACAATGGTTTCTCCACGATTGGAGGAGACTTGTGTTCTTTTGTCTTTTGTTGACTATCTATTTAAAAAATAATTCTTTTACTTTATCAAATTATCGAAAATAAATAAAATTTTGAAAGTTTTTTTACACGGTCGTATTTTAGTTTATCTACTGTGTGATGAACTATGTACGTAATTATAATTTTTTATAGTTTTGGTTAGTTTACTTTAATCATTTAAATTATCATCGAACGTCAACACTTTCTTTAGCAATTATTGATGAAAAAAATTAACCAAAGAGAGAACTCACACGACGACTTTCACTTACTATATTGACATGAATTTGTAACTTCTTATAGAAGTTGTCACCCTTAAAACAATTAGAATGTCACAAACACACACTCCAATGTTTTGAGTTAGTTTTTTAAGTGTTAAGAGTGAGAGCTAAGTTTTCAAGGAAGAAGATTCACTTAGATGTGTAGTAGATACGCATGCTAAATCTCGATCAGTTTCCTTCATCCATCCTCTCATGAATAGGGATCCAAAGATAACCTCTGCCACAACCTTTAGGGGGGAGGTGGACCAATTAGGTCAAGTGATCCAATTGTTTTGCTCTCTCTTATTCGGCATCTGTTCATAAAGTCGAGTGGCTAAAGTGCTTCACCTTCTCATCTTTCTCATTAGTCTATAACTGAACTCTCCAGATCAAAGGACTGACATACAAAGTTGTGAACTAAGAGGCACTTCTGGAAGGAAAAAGATTAAACAATAAATAATGAAACATTGGGCCTATGGCCCATCCATTTAATGTGGCTGCCATAATAGCAAACTGATAGAAGTGAATGAAGCCATTTACAGTTTTGGGTACATTGGCAAACGACAACTACCATACTTGACAACAGATGATAACAATAACTAATGGTTATTGAGAGTTCAATTAGGTTCGATAAGATTTGAGAAAGCTATTCGAAAAAATGGCTCATTTTGAAGTGAAGAATAGAGTATGATCAAACCCGTAGAGCAAAGAGGTAGGGGTTAGGATTAGTAATTATCAATCCCAAAATTTAGGATAACATTTAACAAGAGAAATAACAAAATTTAAAAATTCACTGTGTTGGAAAAAATTACAAATAATTAATAATAATAATAATGAGAAGCATAATACTATATAAAAAAAGACATTTATTTAGATTAAAGAACAACCGAGAGAGAAGGTCGAAACTTCAATAACATTAACAAGTTAATCCCTCTTTCAAGATCGAATCTCCTACTTTTAAATAAATAAATGGGAGGTTCGGGGGGCCAAGAAGGGGAGGAAGAAGAAATATAGGAAGCCACGTGGAGAAAATATTAGAGATTGAAATCCAAAAGATGTCAAATCAATGAGATATTTGTGTGTATACTTACCGACTAAAATGAAGTGTGATTGGACACCAAAACTAAAAGCACTTTCTAGTAAAGGAAGTGGAAGGCGAGTGCTTATGAATGTATTCAATTAGTTCATTCTATGAAAACACACTCATTTTCTTATACATATCAACTGTCCTTTCCTCTACTACACTAGCTTTTTTATGTCTACTTCTACCATCTCTCTTATTTCTTCCCTATACACACACACTTCCCACCACTTTAATCAACATTCCATAACAACCAAGTTGCAAGATATGAGAGATCATCACATTAATTTATATAAACATGATTTTGGTACAAATTATGACTTGAATATCGAAGTATTAACATGTTCATCACAGATTTTGAAAATGGGGAAAGATTATCAATTTTTGTTGTTGAATAACATATTACTAACAACATGTTTATTATCCATATTGCACCTTCACACTATTGATAAGAATTCAAAGCTCGGAGTATATATGAGCATGAAAAGGAGTGAGATTAGTGAGAGAGTTAACTAAAAGATCGTTGTAGCTCAAGAGAGAAGAAGAGTCATAGCGTGTGAAATAATTATTGTATGAATGAACTTTATTTTACACTTACTGAATTTGTGAGGAGTTAGTGTAACACCCTAGCTCCCTATGGCTATTCTAGACCTTTGTCCCGACATTTCCTTACATCTCCTCTACAACCTAACAACATCATTCTTCCTCTTGTTTTGACGATGCTTCTAAGATTAAAATTTGTTTTCACAAACCCAACCCAAGCGCTTTTCAACATGTTTTTTTCTCTCATATGTTTGATAGGAAAATCTAAAGAGCCTGCCAAATATAGCTAGATTGTTCTAAATTAAACTAAACACACTTAGCTTTTAAGTTATAATCCTTGACTAAGCCACCAAAAAGGAAGGAAATCTTCAATCTTCTTAAGCAATACTTTCATTCCTCATAATTGCTTTCACTCGAACATGATCTTGCCTTATTCACGTCTCCTTCCTAAAGACACATGTTGTTACATGGATGTCATAGTACTGACATAGTTAACACACTCAAATTTTGGTTCTTTTGGTAAATTTAGCTTAAGATATTGTTGATCTTTGAGTGAATTTCTTAAGTTTAGAGTTTGTTTTCCATAAATTCATACGTTTCAATGATATATATTCTTTTTTTCTTTTAACATTCTCCTTTTAGAATTCACTCAAAATTTCTAAAATCCTACTTTTAAGCATTAATTCCTAGATGTGATTTTAATGATTTGCATGAATGTTCTATGTGTCATTAAATTTAGTACTATGGACATATAAAAAGAATATTGAATTATACAAAGATTCCCACATTATTATTATTATTATATATATACATCACAAAATATCTTTCTCCATTGTCTTCTTCATTTTCATATATATAAACTCTAAAAATAGTAATTATTAACCCTTTGACATACACTATTTCTTGATACTTTTATTTATGATAAAACATTCTCTTCTATTATTATATTAATTATCTATGTTACAATTTTTTTAAAAGAAATTCACACATGCACCCATTTTATATTCTTTCTTCCTCTCTCCCCTTTAGCTAATTGTCCATTCCTTTTTCTTTTCATAATTAACTATGCATTTCATGAAAGTGATCATACTAAAATGTAGGGCTTAGGTATGCCCTAGAGAGGCTTCACATGTGATAAAAAGATATCTAAGTGGAGATTGTGGACTAGCTAGGGCTGTGTAATTGCATGTCAAATCATCCAACTTTTATATATTGTGATAATCACTATTTGTTCTTTAGATATTTTAAATTTGTTATAAGTTTAATTAGGTGATCAATTGTATATAAATTTAATCTTTTAAGTCTAGAGGCGTCTTTAGCTATACTTTGTAGTATTTGATATTTTTCTATCGTAACAAATTGATAATTGTTTTTCTTTTTGCCTACATAAATAGTTAATGGACTATGTGAATCTTTGTGTTGATCTTTATTGTTTGCGTTTCTCGCTTCTTTTGTTTTTCAATTTCATAATACCTACAAAACGTACCATATCCCTTTCAACCTCTAAATTTCCTACGAATATACTTTGTTATCTAACCTTTTGCAATGTTTTAAAAAATCACAGCTAAGTTTTAAAAGTTGACAAAAAAAAAAAAAACTTACTTTTGTTCTTGAAATAGGGTTAAAAATTCAACTTTGTTTTACTTAAAAAATTATATCAATATTGATAGAAAAATAAGAAGAAATAGGGCTTAGTTTTTTAGTTTACATTAAAACATTTTTAGAATCTCTCTCAAATCTAAATTCAAAATCTTATAATATCTTCTTTATAAAAATATATCATGAGATGAGAATTTTGTTATTATTTTTATTCAAGCCCTTCTCAACCTTTGACAACCTAATTATATATATATGTGCCATTAATTATGAGGGGTAGAAAGCTCTCGTTATTATATATATAATCAAAGAGTGAATTTGGTTTATGAGTCTCCCTATAATTAAAAACTATATTTTATAATATGATCTTATAAAATTACCTCCACCAATAACCCTAATGGATATAGAGGGAATCCCTTTAGCTACATATCTTTCCTTTGCATGTCTTAGAATTAAGCTTTGAAACTATATATATACATATATATATTGGGAGGTAATGTCCTTTTACCAACTTTGTGATGTAGGTACTTGAAGTGTAGGTTTATAATAATTTCATTTTTAGTATGATTTTCATATAGGGTTTAAATAATTTTGATTTGATGACCGTTTCAGTTTTAGTTTTTTGTTTTATAAACGTGGCTTATCTATCTCTAAACTTCTGGTTTTGTAATATATATTTTTTTTACTGATGTTTTTAAGATTTTTAATTTATCACTATTTTAAGGAGAGTTGTGGAGATTACTATAGACCTCAAAATTATAATTTCTTTTAAATAGGCTCCTACAAACATGCAAAAGACTTGAAAATTCAACCTCGTTCTAGTTCGAGTAAAAGAATAGCAACCCACCAACAATTCTTCATTGATTATTTATTTATTCAATGTAATTTTTTCTTTTAATTAACTTTAAGATTTTAGCTCAATTTAAAATAAATTTAAAGATGATGTGAAGGTTTTGCTATGGGTTTAAGACTACAAACACATGAATGATTATTGGAAACATAAAAAGAACTTTCAATTAGTCAAACTAAAACAAATTAAATGATTACATCAATCCATATGAATAGAGTTAGTCACTCTTAAATCTTAATCAATAATAAAAACATAACTCTTTGAGAACAATCCTTAACAAAGTAGAAATTGAATATAGACATGCTTCTTTTAAAGGATCTCCATTTGATTAAATAAAATAGGTTAATCCAATGTAATTTGAAATCTTATAATCAGAGTCTATAATCAAGTTAAATTAAGAATTTATAATCTAATGATAACTTTTTTGTTTTTCCCTAAAATGTTGTCCAATAGCATCAATATAACAAAAGTGAAGAACAACGTCGTCTAATAATTTAAGAAGGAAGTTTTCATTGGGTTGAGGATAGAGTTTAGACATTATCCTACATCGATGTAGAGTTAACATGCTTCTAATCAGCTATGTAATGATCTTGCCACTATTTTTGATTTATCTGTGTGACTTTCTTATCGATATAACACCAATTTTTACTAGGGTTGATGAAATGTAACTGAAATTTTACGCTAACTAGATAAAGTGATGATAATGGATATACAAAGTGGGGACAATGATCTGAGATCGGTATAAAGTTTTTAAAGTAGTTCTAAAAAATCACGAAAATTTTTATGTCCAAAATAAACCTATATTGTCATCGTGCATGTGAAAAGTTTGTTAATTCTAACAAATAATATCGAAGTCAAGTCACTAAGTCTTGTTTGTGTGTCTCAATGATCTTTGGTTAATGAGTTTTTATCGGATGTCTTAATGAATAGTAGCTTGGTTCAAACTGATATGCTCTAAAATAACACAAAGTGATGACTATTTGAGCGGATGGTTATTGAAAATGTTTAAACGACTGTTATAATTGGTACGAGACTTTAGGTGGTTTATAAAACAAAAACGTGCTTTTGCACAAGCATTACTCAAAATAGAATTTGTGTGGAGGGAGAGATTGAGTATAAGCTAATTAAGAGCTTATTCGACTGATTTTTGTTTCACTAACTCTTACAAATGTAGCCTAATTGTCCCTAACTACTAAAAGAGAAGCTTTTGCCTTAATTTCCCTCCTAATTTGACTTTAGACATCGGTTTTATGGTCTAATGAATGTCCTGAGGAAAAAGAAAAGTATCTGAAACAAAAAGGAAAAAAAAAAAGAGAAGTTTCCATTTTAATTTGGAGCTTTTATGAAGCTAAGTCGTTGCACGGTCAATTTCCAATTGGAGTGGTTGGCTCCAATAACCCAACACATACAATTTTATACGATTTTGTGGGGGAAAAACCAGACCAGAAGGGGCATTGGGATTTGAGAGTGAATGATCAAGAGAGCCGTTTCAATGCTTACGCCTGATATTCTAGACGGTTTGGGCACAAGAAATCAAACACAAGGAAACGGGGAAAAAAGGAGAGTCAAGCGTAAAGGAGAGAGAGAACAGAGAAAGCCAAGGCAAAGCAGTGAATTGACTGACAACTGGCGAGTGGTTAGAGAGAGAGATGGGGGTCCCCTTCTTTCTCTCTTCTTCTTCTTCTCTTTGTCGATTCTACAACATTTCACCAACACCCATCAAGATCTTTACTCTGTTTTGTTACTTTCTTTTGTTGGGTCTCTGTTTTTCCTTTCTGGGTATTGATTGTTTCTATGGAGAGTTGAGTTTATAGACTCAGATACCATGCGAGGAGTTGGAATTCTTTTGGGTTTTCATCTGGGTGGAAATGGGTTTTGTTTATTGTTTTTTGATATCTAGTGATTTTTTTTTTATTTCTGTGTGTTTTAGTGATTGAGCATTGAGAAGAAGAGGGGAGGGGGAAATGTGGGATCTCAATGATTCTCCTGATCATGGCGGAACTGATGAATTTGAGGTTCTTTCATCGATTGATGGCGATGACGATAGAGGGAAATGGATAGGGTCCATTAATTCTAACTCGAGCTCTTCTGTGGTGGTTATGGAGGATGGATCCGACGCCGATGAGGCTAGCGTCGGCGAGGGAGAACCACTGCTTCGCCGTAATAACTTCTCCGTAACTCACCCACCGGCGACTCGGCAGTTCTTTCCCATGGAGGATTCTGACGTGGAGGCTTCATCGGCCGCCGTCGGTGGTTCAACTACGTTTCCTCCAGCTCGGTGGGTCGGCGTGAAGTTCTGCCAGACAGAGCCTATCGCTGCTGTGAGACCAGTGGCGGTTCTGCAGCCAATAAAGAAAAGCCGCCGAGGGCCTAGGTCTCGGAGCTCTCAATATCGCGGCGTAACGTTCTACCGGCGCACCGGCCGATGGGAATCTCACATATGGTTAGCTTCTTCTTGAACTTCTCTTAGCTAACAAATCAGTATCCATATTCCGCCATTAACTCACAGTCACAGCTTTCCCCTTTCTTTTTTTTTTTTTTTTTTTTTTCTGCTGAATTAGGGACTGTGGCAAACAAGTTTATCTGGGTATGAATCAAAATCTTTGAATTCTCATTACTTTTTTCCGTTATATGATGATGAAATTGTATGTTGTTGAATTTGATGAACTCCCAACAGGTGGATTTGATACTGCCCATGCAGCTGCTCGGTGAGCCTCTGATTTTATTGTGTTTTTGGTTTGTCTTTTCATTTTGAACTCAAACTTCAAATCAATATGGGGAAGTTCTTGTTCTTCTGCAGAGCCTACGACAGAGCAGCTATAAAGTTTCGAGGAACAGAGGCAGACATAAATTTCAGCATTGAAGATTACGAGGATGATTTGCAGCAGGTCTTGTTTTGATTTGATTTCTGCTCCAATTTTCTTGAAACAACAATTTGAATTTGATTTTCTCTTTAACAGATGGGAAATTTAACTAAGGAAGAATTTGTGCATGTTCTTCGTAGACAAAGCACGGGATATCCCAGAGGTAGCTCGAAATTTAGAGGTGTTACATTGCATAAATGTGGAAGATGGGAGGCTCGGATGGGGCAGTTTTTAGGCAAAAAGTAACAAGATTTCTTCAATCCATTGTTTGTTTGTTTGTTTCTTGAATACTTACCTTATTGCATTGAATTGCTTTCGTGTTTATCAATTCAGTTCGATTTGTTTCAATAGGTATGTTTATTTGGGGTTGTTCGATTCCGAGATCGAAGCTGCGAGGTATGTTTATGAGTGCTTTATTGTGTTTGTTGATATGTTTAGATTGCCTGATTATGAACTTCAAACTTGTTTATGCCACTTGTTTTAGAGCTTATGATAAAGCTGCAATAAAGTGTAATGGGAAAGAAGCTGTTACAAACTTTGATCCCAGCATATATGAGGATGAGCTGAGTACAACTGGTAATTTATTTAGAACTCTTTGGTGGATCTTCTCCTTTTATTTCTTTTTTTTTTTTTGGATCAGCCTATTGATTGATTCTCATGAACTCTTGAAGAATCATCATCAACCAAAGTCTTGGAACAGAATCTTGATTTGAGGTTGGGCAATTCAAGCTCAAAAAAACACACCCTTTCATTTGGGAATCATTGCACAAATGTCACCCCAAATATTGATTTGCAAATTTCTAATGAATCTAACCCTCAGGTGAAATGGATATAAAACCTCTCTGATTTGGATGTAAATATTCTGAAATTTGTTCTTCGTTTAGTGTTTGTTCAAATGAAGATTGCACCCATTCGTTGACAATTTCCACTTGATGTAATCCAGGAATCAAACATATTTGAGAATGATAATGTTATATGCCATACGCTCCTTCAGACGGAGAAAATGCAGTTTCGTAGCGAAATGATTGTTCGATCTCCACCCTCAGTCGAAACAACAAAACATGGGTGCTTGGAGACTCTTCACAATTACTCCCCACACATCAATCAATCGAACTCTCAAGTAAGATTTTGGTACTTCGAGTGTTTTTACAATGTTTTGTTCTCCATAAACTTTAGGCTTTAGTATGATCTTTGATAATTGTGACCATTTAATCTGAGGCTTTTAAATGTTCAATCGAATTACCTATGCATCTACTAAACAAATGACTATGGTAAGTCTATGATAGAATCCAAATATATTTAAATTAAGTGTTTGATTTACTTGGACCCTTCCTCTCTTTGAGAATTATCTCAAGCCCTTAATCCCTCGCCAAGATTATTGATTGCCTTTTCTCTTCCTTTCCTCTATTTACAACAAACTACCATAACAACTTATCTAATCAATGTATCAAATTCTTCTATACAGCATGGTCAATGTACTACAACAGAGTGGCATGTGTATATCGATCAATGTATCAAACTTTCTATGGAGCATGCCACCTTTCATTTGATTATGTCGAGAACCAAATTAACCAACATTTTATTTTATAATATTGAATCTCATGTTTATACCATTCCATTATTTAGATTCCATTTGGTAATGATTTCTTTTTTATTTTATAATTTTGAAACTCGTGTTTATTTCCTCACAATTCCTTTACTACATAGTTTCAACTTTCTTAAATAAACATTAGAACTCTTAGTCAAATTTCAAAAACTAATATTTTCTTTTAACAACTACATAGATACTTGTTTTGAAAACTTGTTGAATTTTGAAAACATGACTGAAAAGTACAGTATATTTATAAGCTTAATTTTGAAAATAAAAACCAGCTAAGGATGAAAGAGTTATGGAAAAGAGCATTCAGCGAATAGTTGTAATGGTAGTAAAAACATAGTAATAATGATAAACCCTGAAAAGGGTAAGATATAACAGCAATAGTTAAGGAGTTAAGAAGTTGCAAACTTGCATTTTTGTTTGTAGATTCATTTGTTGAGAAGCAGCAATGAAGAAGGGTTAGGAGGGAGTGATGAAGTTTCACTGAGTTTGAGTGAAAGCCATCAATGGCAGCAGCAATCTGGTGGCTCTCAACAATTTGCAAATGCTGCAGCATCATCAGGATTCCCACAACTTCAATTTTCAACGCCCAAAAATTGGCTGCAGAAGAATAATGGTTGCTTCTTCTTACAGAGACCCTCTTGATTTCTCTTTTTCTATGTTTTCTGCATTGCCATTGAATCATTTTTCTTTAGTTTCTTTTTCGGTTTTTCAGTTTCTTTTTGGTTCATGAGTTCTTTCCCAAGCTTGTAAAGATTGATTCTTTCAAGAAACAATTGCTCTCATAGAAGGAAAAGGGGTATTTCATTCAAAAATGGTATTGAAATTTGAATGTAACTTCAATGATAAGAGTCTTTACATCAAATCTATAGTTAACTGACGAGTGAAAATTTGAACATCTAAACTTTACTTGAAGTAATTGTCTTTAACTAGTTTGTATAATCCTTTTCTTAGTTCAACATAAGAAGTGGGAATTTGAATCTCAATTTTTATTACAAGCTTGTTTAGAGAGCTTTAATGTAATAAGATTACTAGGAATCATAGTGTCACAGGGTACGAGTAATCGAAATCGGAATTGAAGAGGGTTAGATCGAAAACTATCATAATTGAATAGCTAAATGAATGCCGTATCAGACTAAATTTTAGTTTTGTATATTCTTTTCCATCTGATTTCAATCACAAAAATACAAAAAAAAAAAAGTTCAACAATCTATTAAATAAAATTGACATAAATCTTAAAATTTTATCAAAACTTATTATTTAACCACTTTTAAAACTTTCCCAAAGCAACAAAAATAACAAAAAATGGAGAGTATAAAGAATTTTATAATATTTGAATCCTATTTCTATCCAAGTAAGAGCAGAAAAAATAACAAAAATAGTTCTAAATCAATATTATAGACAGAAATAAAAATGGGAAAATGTTGGGGAAAAAAAAGGAATTGGACAGTTCATTGGAAATATCATAAAAAAGGTGAAGAATAGTCACAATCAGAGTGTCCTTTGGTTCATTACTTGTCCAAAAGCAATAAAAAAGTTAAAATGTTAAACTATTCCAAAAATAAATTACAAAATATATATCCTTCTATAAATCTAGTGGAAATATTTTTTATAAAAATGTTAATTATCCTAACTTTTTCAACCATAAAATTGCTCCAACAAAAACAATACATGTAGATTTTTCATCAAAATGATGAAATGCCATTTAGTGTAACAATTGTTGTGTAGATATTGAAATTTTTTTTATTGATTATAAAGTGTTGTGTTTAGTTTATTTTCTAAAGGAAAATATTATTAATAGTAAAAAGGAAAACAAAATGATAATATAAAACAGAAAACTAATAAAATCATCCCACAAGATTTGGTCAAAGATCCAATTAAGTAGAATGGAACTAATATATTTGTGATTGTAGATTGAATCTTCAACTAATTGAGCTGGTTTGGTCATATTTCAAACTTAAAAAATACATAGCCAAATGTAATAAACCAAAGGCACTTTATACATATACATGTTTGCATATTCGAACAGAGTAGCAAAATGTTTAAAAGAAAAAAAGATATATGTTTGCACATCCGAACAGAGTCGCGAAATGTTTTAAAGAAAGTGAGATCAGCGACTCAGCACTTCTATTTTGCATGTTTTCCTACTGCGACACTTAGCTCCACCAATGTACAACTACATAGCTAAATGTGGCCAAAACGAATTAGCCTAAAATGGTGATCATATATATATCGATTTTCACTTGTTTTAATTGACATCTTTTTCGCTCAAGGTCTATGTTACTTTAAAAAAACTGTACATAATGTTATGTATTCTTTCATGGAGTATCAAAGTTATGATACTAATTATATTGCATTCTTTGAGTTTTGGTTTCTATAATGTATTTCTATGGTAAATCAGTTGTTGATTTGATGATATCTTTAAAGAGTACACAAAATTAAGTTAATACAAAAGTAATACTACAAAAACGAACTCTTGGATAGAAAAATTATTTATTCAAAACCGATAAAATATGATTTTAGAGAAAATAAGTCAATAGAAATGTACACAATTAATGTACTCTACTTATAAGTGTCTTGTTAATGTTTTAAAATAAAGTTAAGTTTTGAAAATTAGTTCTTAATGTGTTACATTTAATACCTATTTTGATTTTTGTTTTGAAAATTAAATCTATTTCTTCCATTTTTCAAAATGATTTTACATATCTTTTATTCACATACAATGATTGATTTTACATATCTTTTATTCATATACAATGATTCAACTCTTAGTTAAATTTGAAAAAAAAAAAAAAAAAAAAAGTTTTTAGAAGTTACTTTTTATTAGTTTTTTAAATTTGTCTTAGTTTTTTAAAATCATTGGTTAAAAAGAGAGAGAAAATTAAATGTAAAAGTAGTGTATATAAAAACAAGATGGTCATTTAAACAAAGCCCAAATTTTTCTTTTTTCATAAAATTTGATTGAATTTGAAGGTTATTTAAGAAAAAATGAAAACTATTGGAAGAAAATTACAAGGAAAAAGGTATAAATTTTAAAGTGCAATCTTATAAAAAATATTTGAAACTTTCATATTCCTTTTCCCCATTTGTCAATTCTATTGATATCATAAATAAAATAAAGCTCATCAGTGATTAAAAACAAAGTTCCTTAGATATATTTCAATAATTTTTCAGATGGGATAAAAAGTAAAATAATCAACAGAAAAAATAATTTTAGAATAAAACAATTGTCTATAATGAGACTAATAACTGTTAAGAGGAAACTACTTCATAACAAATTATGAAACATTGAGTTTTAATCTTAACAGCAAAAGAAAGTAGAAAAGTAGTAAACAACATGTGATCTGTAAACTTGTCTAAAGCAACAGCTGATGTAATAACTAATTCAAGTGTCAAAACTGTTCCAGCGAATGACTAAGCATGTGGAGATCAAATCTAAGCATGATGATAATGATGTAGTTTATATAATAATACCTTTCCAGCAGCATTTCCCACAGCCATGTAACCTCCTTCAGGACTGAAATCCAAACATGAAGGGTACTGAAGATTCTTTTTTGGCGGTGGCCAGTTTGAAAAAATAGTAAAAGAAGGAATGTGTATCAACTTCAGACTACTTTTCTTCATTCTTGAACAGATGGCTAATATTTGAGCATCGTGATTGAACTTGAGAAAGTCTACTTTGGTGGTCAGATTTTCAATGGCTTTCAATGGTTTCTTCTTCCCCCCTAAGAATTCTTGTCTGTTGTAGATGTTAACGATCCCACTGTTAGAACCAGCAGCAAACAATGCTCCATTTGGGGAGGTACATAGTGCAGTACCATTAATGCAACCTTCGTCGACAGCCTTGTGAATGCATGTTCTTGTTCTCAAATCCCAGTGATAGATTTGCCCGTCACCCCCAGAGCTCAGTAACTGTCGTCCATCGTCAGCAAATGTCAAAGAACGAACAGTTCCATTCATCTTAAGCGTCCCAATGAGCTCTTTTGTTTTTGTTGACACTAATAAGATATAGCCTTCATTCCCTATAAACGCGATTGTGCTGGAGTCGGGAGAAATTTCAAAAGCTTCAAGGCTTTTCTCCTCTCTACCTACCAGAGGGCCAATCTTATCTACTTTTGCTTTCACTAGATCGAGGCTATAAAAGAACTTTCTCCTTCCAGCTATGATAACCTGAGATCCATCAGGCAAAAATGATGCCTTTCGTATGGGGCAATCCTCAAGGAAAATGCTCTGGATTTTGGTATTCCGTTTACCGTCAATCTGAAAGAATCTAAGCTTTCGATCCAACCCAGTGGCTAGAAGTAACTGAGAGTTGCGATGAAATTGAACCGAATTGATAGGCCCATTAGATGGCTCCTCAGCATTAGCATCTACAAGTCTTGAATATCCAAGGAGACCTGGCATTAATTTTCCACCACTCTTCACAACAAGATTCTCACTCGTTCGAAGGATATCATCAATAGAATCAACATTATCATAACCACCAGCCAATGCAACTGCATTTTCATCATCTGATGATAGATCATCATCATCACTGTCACCCCTAGATTGTGCATCAAGTTGAGCCCATTCAGTGCCTGGGTTTATCTTGGCATGCTGAGCTCTCAATCTTGACACATACTCTGAGCCAGAAATCGAATTCTCATCTTCTTCCTTCCTCAATTTTCTCAGTCTACTAACATTAGTAATATTAACTGTGGCCTTCTCCTCTTCCTCGTCAACCCATACTGGTTTTCTTTGCTGGTGTTCCTCCTTATTCGTACTCTCATCTAGGAGCCCATAATCATCTTCATATGCAGAAAGGGAATTATCTGCAGACCGGTCCATTATGTATAAAGCAGGAGTTTTCTCTTCAGAATTGAAACCATTTTGCTCTTCATCCTTCCCAAATTCAACAGGGGAATAGAGTGATCCAAAAAGAAAGTTTTCAAGCTTCATCATTTCCTTTTGTTCTTTTACTAGTTGCTCATCTTCTTTTTTGTGTTCTTTCTTCCTCTTTTTTGCTCTAGAAGTATCTAGACCAGATTTGTCTACATCACTAGCATCTGCGTTTCTCGGCGGAGATGACGGGCTAAGAGTATTCTCCTCCATAACCTTCTCAATACTACTAACTACAGCAACATTTTGTGATATTAAACTCATTTTTCCAATCAGCTCCTGTAGAACCAATCATACTAAGTTAACCAAAAATGCATTGGAAGTTAAAAATCTCATGACCCATAAATTTAATTTATTCCTTCCAATAAATTGTGTCTTTTGTCTTAACTACTCAAATTAGTAGTTGAACTTTACAATATGAAAGAAAAATAATCCACATTCATATAACACAGTGACTTCTTCATTACCATTTAATTGAACAGTTACTCTTAATGAATAATTGAAAAATATCTTTAAACTATATGTAAGGATTAGACACAGAGACACCTCTCCTACAATGTACAAGAGTGCAAATTAGCATTTTAAGTCACTAATTTAAAACTCCCACCTCATTCCATAGTTAGTTAATTAACGATCAATGTAGATTAGAGACCATTCATTTCTCAAACCTCATAGACTAAAATATTCATTTTAAAACTTGAGGGACCAAATAGACATCAAGTTCAAATCTGAGTGGCTAAAAGTATATTCCACCCTAGCTAAAATTACACTATAACATACACTATAGTTTTGAAATTATTTTTTGTTATAAGAGAAAAACTCTTCCCTTTTTTCACCTTACTTTCCCTTAAACACTCACAACGTTCTCAACCGCACCGGATGGATGAGTTCTACAAAATTACACTAAACCATGTTCTGTGCCAAAATGATAAAACAAAAACTCTCAACATAAATCATATGCATAGCTAGACATTTTCAACAAGCGTCACATTCATAACCAAGGCCACTTAATAATTCCTCAACATGCAAGTTTTTATAATGTAAACACAACACCAGAGCATGCTCTCATATATCGATAGCACATGAAATATAGTATAGCTAACCACATAGTACACCAGCACACAGAAAAACAAACTCTTCACGTAGAATATCACTTACCTATTGTATTCCTAAAACAATCCCAAGTATCTCTCCAAAATGGCCTTACAACTTAGCTCGAACGCTCCAAATTAGCCCCAAACTACACAAGAGTCTTCCACATAGAGATTATCACCTAAATCTTAACAGAATCTACTTGGCACTTCACTGAAGAAATGTTCGAAAGAGTTCGAAACCAATCCGAATCAACTAATAAGAGCTTCTAAGGATTAGAAACCAATCTAAATCAGTTCAGCTATGTTTGAAAAGGCCTAAACAGAACTTTAATACTTAAAACTCACCAAAACAGGGGTAAAAGGGGATTGGGTTAAAGCGGAAACTCACCGAAAGAGGAAAACGTGGCTTAAAACGTTGAAATTACGCAAGACACGAAATCTGAATGGTTCGGAGTCTAGTTTCAAATGGGTAATCGGAAAAGTGTGCAAAACTCAATGTTGTCGAAATGATTCCGTCAGTAGTCGCCGAATCAGTAGAGGACTAAACGCGCCGCCGAAAGGGAGATTTTCGATGGGCACTTGTTCTTCAATTGAGGAGGGAGCGCCGTGGATTTTCTTCGCCGGAAGGGAAGCCGGAGATGGTCGGATGAAAGAAAGAAAACAAACAGGGCTTGACGGCTACCTCGCGCCCATGTAGAAAGAGAGACAGAGATTAGGGTTTAAAGAATTTTTTTTTTAAATAAATCCAAAAATATATATAAAAAAAACTTAAATAAATTTGATGAATTTCATTCTATTTTTAAATAGTTTCAATATTTTGCTATTTTTTAGAATTTCTAAAATAATCGCTTTTCAAAACCTTTCAAAAAAATTTAATATATTTATTGTTACTATTACATGATTTCCAACTAGTTAAGTTTTTTCTTTCGAAAATTATAGCAAATAGTCCTATCAGAAAAATAATATGAAACTATAGTTAAACTTTGAGATATTTGCAATTACAGCAAATATAGACTAGTCAACTTGAAAAAAAAATTCATCATTAATATAAACTATTAATGATAGTAATTGATAGCATATTTTTCAAATTGAAACTATCAATTATTATTATATTCGTTGATAACGGCTATTAATGATAGCAATTGATTCTCAAATGGAAAACTATCATTGATAGCAAAGCCACTGATAACAATCACCAGTGATAGCAATTGATAACACATTTCTCAAATTGAAAGCTATCGTCATTAGTAATTGTCATAAATATTCCTTGAAAGCAACTATAGCAATTATAGGTTTTTTTGTGTTAGGTATGAGTTTTTTAATTTTTTTACTAAATTTTTGTGTTAATATAGACAATTATTTTATCTTTGTGTAATATATTCTATTATTTTTTACTTAAATGTTATTCATGCAACCATCCTATTTTTAAATATCAAATCAGTTAAGTTGAGAGTACGAACATTATCACAATTGAATTGTACTAATTTCGACTTAAAAAATTAACTAAATTCGATTGTTTAAAAAAAATAGGTCAATTCACCTCATTGTTGATCTATTTGGTAATAAGCAAATATACTCTTAGTTGAATATAAGTACATTTTCTATGAAGCTTCCTCTTTCAAATTTTCATAATTAGAAAGGAAGGGTCGTGGTTTGTGAGTCTTGTGGTCGCCTTTTTGCTTTACCAATCAAAATATTTAGAGGTGTACATATGTTGAATTGGATTGAGTTATAACGTTTTTCTATACCAACTTGAAATTTTAGATCGGTCAAATTGATAACCCAAATGACTCAAATATAGTTGTCAACTCAATCCCTAGGTTGTCAAGCCATTGATATCTTTTTCTTCTCAATTTAAAACATAAATTTATTTACCATAAACATCTAATAACTAAAACCTCGTAAAATTCAATTGTTACATATCAAATATTTATATTGTCTGTTACAATCTTTATACAAAAATAAACACTCTTTGAAAATATAAAGAATTCACAAATTTATCAACTCTAAAAGAAATATATGTATAATTCGAGTTGAGTTAGGTTAACTCAAACTATTTTTATTTAACCCAACCGAACAAAAGTTGAAACAATTCAACTCAATCCAACTCGAATACAAAACTAACTCAACTCAGGCTTTATAAAATGTATCATATTATAATTTTCATGGTATGAAATGAATGGGTAAGTTATTTTTGTAGCATTATGGGATCATTTCCTTCCCAAAAGAGGAATTTGATTGAAAATGGGTGTTTTTAAGGCTGATTTGTGAATTGCCTTTAAATAGAATTTGGGAGGAATAATGAGAAAATATCTAAAAATAGTGAAACAAAAAATGAGAAGATCAAAATTTTCCTTCATACCAATTTTAATATAGTGTAGATATATAATGACAATTAAAACAATTCTAAAACTAAAAAGAAAAAAAATCCAAAATTTTCCTTTTTTTTTATAAGTTTTTCGATATTTTTAAAATTGTTAAAAAGAACAAATTCTAACAATGATAGACACTAATATGCATCTATCAATGACATTAATAGACAGTAATAGAAATTTATCAATGTCTATCATTGATAAAATTCAAAATTTTGCTATATTTTGTAAATATTTTAGTTTATTTTATTATATTTGTAAATGTTCAAAAAATAAAACTATACAAAATATAGCAAAATATTTAAATGGATGAGTTTAATAAATTATGCTATTTCTTATAAATAGTTTCAATATTTTGCCGTTTTTTAAAATGTAAACATAAATTGGTGACATAGAGAAAATTGTTTCTTTCTTTTTTCTTTTTCTTTCTTGAAAATGTATTGTAATATAACTTGAAGGTAGGAGAATTTGAACTCAGGAACCAAGTACATATAGGTAATAGTCGAGTTCAAGAAAATTTTCTTAATAATAATAAAAAAAGTTCCATAAGTTCGTGTTTATTTTGGGCCAATTGTCTTACCTTTAATGACTATTGTTTAGAATTTTAAAATTTGGAGATTGGAAAATATAATTTAGAAAATTTAAAAAAAAAATCCATACTTTTCGATAATATACAACATAAACTTAAATACAACCAAAGTTTAAAGTATCGATGTCCAACGAAAATATCGAGATCTCAATTTTATCAAAATTTCGATAAAAATATCTATAAAATTTCAATTTTGGTAGACATCTCACGAAAAATTATAAAAACTAAAAAAAATCAAAAACTAAATTTAAATTAATAAATAAATATTCTATGATTTGAAAACTAGTCAACATATTTATTATCTATATTATATATATTAGTGATATTTTGTTTTTTAATTATTATATTTGATGAATTTTTCTACGCTACAACAAAAATATCAATTCACCATTCATATCGATATTAAATTCCAAAAAACGTAAAAATATGGGCAAAAATATCGAGATTTGAATGAAAATTGAATAGTAGTAAGTAAAAATGTACTCATAGATTTGGGTTTTTATGTTGATGTGATGAAAATACCCAAATTGTGTTTTATGGGTTGAATGAATAGCAACATAAAGTGTAAAGAGTACGAAAAGAAAATCAAAGAAAAAGAGATATATTAAAGTCACCTGACAGTCACGGACCACTGCAATCCTGTCAAATCATACTCACCTTAAATAAATTTTTATTTTATTCAAATATTCAAGAAAAATATATTTTTTTTTTTAAAAAGAAAAAGAATATATATATATATTAATAATAATAATGAGAAAATGAGAAAAAAAATAAAAAGGACCACTCAAATTGAAGATGAAGACTACCCCATGATTTAAATGTGTAAAAATCAAAAGTGTATCCATTTTTAGTTTTTACCATCCACTACTAATTCACTTCTTGAGCTCAAGCCAAAATTAGATGAGTATGCTCTTTGTAGGGCAAAATATAAGTTTCATCTTATCTATTCGAATGGATACGATTTTAATTTTGAGATTTAACAAATAGAGCTTGCTACAGTTGTTGTTCATCTTTGAAGGTCAGTGTTCAGTTTGTCATGTATTCAGTTATGGTTGTTGTACCGTGTGTTTCGTCTGTGAGTCTGGGTTGTATTTCAAATTAAATTGGTAGGCAAAAGTTGTAAAACCTATCTAAGTCTAAAGTGGAAATTAATCAAATTTTAAGTTTATGACTTGTAATTTTGACATACGAGTTAGCCTTCCACACACGTATCGCTGTGAAATGATTGAAATTTGGTTAGAATATCATCTACTACTATATGTACAATTGTGGTTATATTCTCTAACTTTAGAGAAAGAGTATAAATCATTTATAATAACATGAACTTATTTTGAATTTTTTTTGTTTTCATGTGTTGAGCTTTTAGTTATAAAAATGTTAAGGTCCCTTGTTTTTGTCACAAGCCTCCATTAAACTTACTGCAGATGATATAGATTATGTCATATTAGTGGCGGTGATTTTAGACTGAAGGTTATGATGATCTAAAAGCAACAAAAAAAACAAGTTCTATGGATAAGAATATTCAACTTTATAAAAATAACACCCTAGGATTGAAATGTGTCGCCTAAGGATGAGCACAATTTAGGGTAGAAGCACAAACCAACCCAACCAAACATATTACATGATGAGGCATGCACTTTACCTTGTGCATGGTTCAACACAACTTGTTCAAGGGATATAGCCAGTGACTCCAAAATTATATGTTTGGATTAGTAGTCAACTGTTCTTGTAAAAAATATCGTTATAGCTTCAGCAAAAGTATGTCCACTCTTATTCTCAAACTTTCAACTTTAAGCACTTGATCATCTCTGGTTCTTGACTTAAGAATTGAGTACGTGTGAGAAGCACCACTATGAGATCTAAAACTTTTTTTCTTTTTGTAATTTGCGTCATTCCTCTCCACTCAAATAAACTAACTATTGTTGTTACATAAAGGTTAGATAATTTTCCTTATTCAAACATTAGCATCAACACATAATATATTGATCTTGAAGGATTACTAATACACTTGTATACCATTTGAGCTATGTTCGATTTGGTTTGAGATGTGAGAATTTGAATCTTCTTCAAAGTCTTAATGTATTGAGGTATATTGATCAAATTGATTGTAAATAGAAACCATAGTAAACAAATTAATTGTGATAAACCCATATTTTAACTTTTAGTTCCAAATGTACTATAGGAAATACAATATAAAAAGAAAACCAACTTGATGACCATAACTCTCAATACGATAAAACATTTTAGTAATCAAGAAGGTAAAATGTTTGAATCTCTCCGGATTTCCGTACACTAATTTCATTCCTTTTTTTATCATTCTCATTCTTACTAAGGCCAAAGTTGTGGAAATTGGCAATCATAGACTATGAGTTATATGATTAACAATGTTTTTGGTTTGGATGGGAAAGAATAGATTGGATTTGTTCCATGAGTTCTTTGTGAGCTTCAAATGTTTCATCTTTTTTCAAACACTTTTCCCCAAAACACAGTCAATGTTGTCCCAAAAAGTAATTTCATTGCTGTGGAATCCAATGTCCCCTCTCACCAACCAAAATCAATTAACAAATTTAATTTGTACTCAACATTAAATTTGAGAGGGACAATTTTTTGTCATTTTTCTTTGAAAAATTTACATATAGAGATGCTATGTTATATGCATGTGTCAAGGATTAATACATGTGTTTCATTCTTTTGCAAACTATCATTTGTTTTTGTTTTTGTTTAATTTATCTATATTGCTTGAAGATTAGTAAAACTAAAATTGGCGTGTGATTTGATGATATTGTAAATGTACTATATATTTTCAGCTTAACTTGAGTTAGGTTTCAATGGTTGTTTTGTACAAACCAACTAATTAAGAGGTAGATTGAGTCATTGTGTACCGGCCAGAACTTTTCTTAAATTAAAGATGTGAATTTTTAAAAAGTTAATCGAATCAACAAGAAGATAGAAAAAAAAAACCATAATTATGCCCTTATTTGAAGTGTCTCAACAATCTCTAGGATGGTCTAAAGATGCTTCATAAAGGAAGTAATTAACTAAGTGTCTCAATATTTACGTTCTCACATCAAGACATTACAAGGACAAGGAAATTAAGCATAGAAGTCTTGTGCAATGTTGTTGGACGTACCATTCAATGTAAAAAATGTTGCAAACGCTCTCACATGTTTCTATGAATACCTCTAGCTCATTTCATCGATCCTTTAGGTCAAATTATTTCATTATTTAGCCTCTATCTCTATTTTTTTTCAATTTCAACGTTTTGTTTAAATTTTTAGCTATGTTCATGTCGATGCCTCATTCTTTAATGTGTTTAGGAGTCTTAACGTATAAGATTAAGAAAGAATTAGGGTGGTGATATTAATATAACAAACAAAATTAAAAAAAAAACCAAAAATTAATTAAAAATATTTAGAAGAACACACTATGCATAGCAAGGCTCTCTATTTTTTTTTATATATTGTTCTTAGTCTTGCCACATGTAAAAGATTTAATTCAGCAATATTTATTAACTATAAATGCCATTGAATTTTTTTTGACATAAATTAAAACATCATAAAATAAAGTAAAAATTAAGACAATTAAATATATATATATATACACACACACACCATAATATTAAAAGCATATGGTGATGACTTTGTGGGAGAAAAAAAGAAAGAGAGTCGTGAGATATTATGATGTCATTAATTATATCCCTTGCCATCTTTTTTGTAGGGTTGATTGTTTATTGCCACTCAAAGTTGGCCCCTAAAGACAATAGGATAAGTTTATGATGATTTTCTTTGGTAAGTTCATTGCATTGCAAAAACTTGCATTTCAAGTTTGGCCTACAAAGAGAGAGAGAGAGAGAGAGAGAGAGAGAGAGAGAGAGAGAGATTTGTTTTATACAAGTAGTCCAAAACTTTAATGTATTTAGAAAAAAAGACCTACTTTTTTGGAAGGATCTATGGGTTTCTTTTTAAGTGTGACAAAAAGAGAGATATATTTATGTGTAATGTTAGCTAGATTGTAAAGTGAAAAAAAGAAGAGATTGGTGTGTGATTTTGAGGGATGAGACAAAGACAACCTTTCTTTTCTTTTTCAATTCTTTTACCACTTGAAGTTTTAATTTTATCAAATTCAATTGTGAATTGGTATTGTCAGGAGAATTTAATTATTTTGTTACATTTTTTTTAATCTTTAACATAGCTAGTATCTATATCGTTTAAGGCTATTTTCACCCAACGAAGGGTTAGAAAATGCATTATCATGAAGTTTTGTAGAAGCATGAGATTGTATCATTTCAATCCAAGATGATGAAAAGAGATACGACAATATATTGTAATGACCTTGATCCTAGTACATAGACAATGTATAGCCTCAAAAATTGGCCTAGAATAGAAACAAGTCAGTTAAAGTCGCACATAAGGAAAAATATATATAAGAGCAGCAAGTATAAAAAAAAACTAGTCTCAGGTCCAACTAAGCTTCAAAGAGTCGAGGAAAAAGTAGATTGGGATTTGAGTTTAAGGATCAACATATAGGTGATGTGTATGGTCAAAGGTAGAAGTGTGTGCTTGTTTTTTTTTTTTTTTTCCAAACCTCGTATCATGGTGCTCTCAGTAGCATTAAGACGTTCATGAGTAGGGTTGAGACACTACTGTCTCAAATTTTGTTGGCTTCTTTCTTAACTATATCTATAGCAACATTTGGCCCCCAAATTAGTGTATCGACTACATCCTCAAGTATATTGGGTTTGACCTTGATTTCATGACTCGATTGCTCGATATATTTAGGTTAGATTTGATCCATTTTTACGAAAGTAGAACGATTTTGAATTGCTTGATCTTTACAAAATAAACAATAATATAATGTGGGTGAAAGAATAACTTAACTAATTGAAACAAATTAGCGCAATTAAAATGTTAACAAGGAGTTTCAAATTCAATCATGTCTCGTTATAAAATTGAAAGGTTTCCCATCTATTACCAAAATTTAGACTATAGCTTGTGTATGTAAATAATAGTCTAATTATTATTTAGGTTAGAAGTGCAAATAAAATTGGGTTAACAAGAAAAGCGATCATGTGCATATAAGTAAGGATAATGATCTTTATTAGTATGAGATCTTTTAGTGTGAAGCTAAAAGTAAAGTCACGATGACTTATGAAATTGGTATAAGAATTTCAATAAGTGTAGAGATATGTAGAGGTCTGTACTTTTTCTTAAAATGTGTGAATTATTATGGTTGATCAGCTATTCTTTATACGCATATTATTCTCTAAATTTTATTGAGTCCAACTCTAACTCGACAACTTCTCTTTCGAACAAGAAACTCTAAAAAAGAGTAAGGAAAAATATTCTTCATTTCTAAAAGTGACCCTACAAAAATTAAATAGCTTAATTGAATATATCATAACCATTTGATGGCATATCACCATCTTTCCTTACTAGCTAAAATGATGTTATGATCTACTCATTTACTAGCACATCCTATATATATCACACCTAATACTTCAATACTTGATATATTTTGCAAGTGATCAAAACTATACAACTTTAACACCTAAACATCCTTTTAGGGTGGTTTGGTCATTTGATCCAGCAAACTATTATAATAACTTACTCGATGTTTGGGAGACCAATTATAATAATAGGTACTCACAACTATTATAACCTACAATTTAACTATTGTATTACTATTTTAAATCTTTTTTAACATATTGTTTCTTGGTTTTATTTCTCTATTTCTCTCTTTATTGTAATGTACTCGTATTCTGGGTTTCGACCTTACCCAAACTAAAATGGTTAGACACTAACGATAATAATCAATTTAATGTCTAGTTAAAACAAGAGAAATAAAAGGCTAATGGTGATGAATATATATATGAATAATAGATGAGGAAGAAAGTTGTGTGTTAACAACTAAGCAAAAATAGTTGTAAGAAGTGGAAGTTGTTATATTATTAATCAATGGATCAAGTGGACGCACGCAATGTCATAAATCAAATCATTATTGTCCAATTGCTATAAATGCCACCGCATGGCCCCTTCCTTACTAATTTCTTCAACCCTACCATTCCCAAACCAACTTCTCAACTTCTCAACTTCTCAACTTCTCAACCATGGGGTCCTCTTTCATTTTATTTTTTTACCCAATTCATCTTTTCTTTTCTTTTTCTTGTTCATTTTGTTAAGAATGCGAATGAAAGTGATCATGAGTATATACGTGGGACGATAATATCAATTGGTATAAAAAATTTTAGGGTAAGATCAAAAACAAAACTATGAGAATGTATGTTCAAAAGTTGACAACATCATATCATTATTGAGATATTTGGAGAGTATTTGTCACTAACACTTTTTCCTTTTAGTATTTTTATTAGCAATTTTCAAAATTAAAGATTAAGATCATGTTTTGATAACCATTAAATTTTTATCATTAATTAAGATCAAGTAATACATTGGTTTTCTCACAACTTTTCTAATTGTGATTTTCATAATTGTCTCAATAAACGTTTGAATTATTCTTAATATTACCACGATTCCAAATAATTGTAAATAATAAAATTGTTAAAAGTATTTATAAAATATAAAATATAGTAAAATTTTATCTATGTTTATTAATATTATTGATATACGTAAATTTTACAAATAATTTGGTTTGTTTTTGTTATTTTTTAAAATATCCTTTTACAAATTTTGGACTTTAGAAACTCTCTATTAAGATGAAGAGAAAAAAGGTGACAAATAAATTAATAGGTGTTGTTGTTTATAGGCTTAATTTGTAAAAACTAAAATGGAAATTACTTAATCATTGGTTTCCCTTAAATTATAGGGTTACCATAAACTCTCAATTTTGATAACAATTTCATTTTTTGTTTCTTGTTTCTTAAGTTCATACTTGTTTTCCCCGTTTTAATATTCTATGATTTTCAATTTTCTTTACAAAATAAAACACAAATTTTTAGTCCAATTATAAATAGCATTGCAAGTGTTTTAAAAAATTGTTTTTATGGTTTAATTTTAAATAAATATTAGTGGAATCTAAATAACAAAACATGTAACGTTTTACCACCAAGAATTGAAAAAATTGTTCTCACACATTTCTTAAGAAAATTTTCAAGAGACCACCCAACATAAAATTGACCTAAGCTAAGTTAAGCTCGATTAACTACGAAGTGCCTATAAGCGAGTCATCGAAAGGAATATGCAACCTTGTTGGTGTAGATAGTTACTTTCAATTGTTTTTAAGTTTTTCTTAACCGTACCATACTTTCACATTCTCATAATCTCTCTCTTGTTCAAATACGATATTGGTTCATTCATGTTTCTCTTCTAAACCTAGAGTGTAACAAAATTAACACGAGAAAACTTATATGTCGTCAAATGATGATAATCACATGAACGAATATACGAAATGTACTCTTGAGTGGTTGAAACTCGTATCGAGTAAGTTCATAGTCGATTATCATCATCCACTTTAATTGTGTTTGAAAAGGATGCCCTAATTGTGAAAGTTCCAAATGGAGGGACCAAGAACTTTGATTAGTGATTAATTAAAGAAAAGCACATAGAAAGAGTATAAAGAAAGACAAGAATAGGGAATAATGGAAGTTAATGGGGATTTAGGTGACACTTTAAGCTAAACAACCCATTGAATTAATTAATCCAACGAAAATGAGGGTCCACCATTATTAATTAATTAATTATATAATCTTAATTAAACTAAACCCTAATTATCTTAATATCATTATTCTCATTATATATTATGACTAAAAAGGAAAGCTATATATGCCACAAATATTAACCAATCACTACTCACCAAATCCCCACGTATTCTCTTCTCTTTTTCTTTTCTTTCTTTTTTTCCTTTTTCTCACTTTTGTTAAAGACCTCTACTTTTTCTTTTTCTTTTCTAATTTTTTTCCTTCAATTCTTCATATGCTTTTCATTGTGTGTCTATTTTGTCTTTTTTTAATTAAAATTTTATAATGATTAGAAAAATTATTATTTTTAGTACAAATTAAAGTATAGGGTTGAACGGTTTGATCCTCAATTTTTTAAGTACAAACATGGTAGAGAAATTTGAACTGTGCACAATTAATGTACACTTGTGTTAATTGAGCTAATTTTTTGTTGATTTTATTTGTATCTATTTAAATATTAATATTTTGTGGAACCATTTGTTATCTATATCAAGTGAGACTTATGAAATTTCATGCATTAAACTCATAAACTTTCATAGAGTGAATCAATTTAAATTTTCAGTTAAGATTTTTTTTTAAATATTTTTTAAATTTGTAAGTATGATGTGTATTGCACTCTGGGCACACACTTAAAATTTTAGTCAAATGTGTTAACAATAAGAGAGAGATAATTTGAATTATTAATTACCAATTAACTTCAAATAATTAATTGGGGGTGTGGTTAAAGTGCATACAACATTTAGAAAATGAAAAAAAGAAAAGAAAAGAAAAGAAAAAGTTAGATAGATAATAGTTTAAAAACCAAAGCATAGCATAATGTCAAACAAGAAACCCTCCTTCATATAGAAGATGGAAAAAAAAAAAAACCTTTTAGGTAGAAAGTGTTCGCAATAATTAAAAGGTTATTTTTAATATAACAAAAAGAATCAAAATATATCGTAGTCTATAATATAGATTAAAGATAGACTACTATATGTGTCTATGTTTGATAGATATATAATAGTCGTCTATTGTGGTTTATGATAGACATATTGTTATATTTTGCTATATTATATATGTTTTCTGAAGTTTCGTCCAACACTTTTGACCATCTATTTTAGAGACTTTATGAATATTAGTGTTTAAATTGATACAATTATTAATCGATACAATTTCGATTTAAAATAGTTTTTTTTTCCTTATATGATATTTAATAAGAAATATATATATATACGTATATATATATATATTAGAGAATATTGTTTGTGATACTGTAGAATGAATCAAGGGGACAATGTCTTAACATAAGAATGCAAAAACGTCCCATCTTATGTCTCATTCAAAATATCATTTTCTTTCTATACACATAGATTCTCAAAAGTAAACATAACAGTGTGACTATTCATTTTTGTATAATTAACCCTGACCAAATCAAAGTAATGATTTAGGTGTCGCCTAATTTCATGCTTCATTTTTTTATGCATAGTAAACAAAAATTGTCACATGATAAATTTTTATTATGTATTGTTTACTCAATATAGAACTGAATTGAATTTGTCATTTTGATGCTTGTTTGAGGTGTAAGGTCTAGAGAATTGTTTGGTATACTATTGTTATCTGTCATATTTAGTGTGAGTATAATATCTGGTCTACAGGGCTACCATGTATTTATCTTGAGTGATTAGTTAGATTATACGTTATGAGGCGTTTTCCTTTTGTTACTTCTATTAATGTGCCTTAACGTCGTGATATGAGATGCAATTTCTCTTTAATGCAACTAAATATCTTTGAAAAAGGAAAAAAGAAGTTTTAATTCATGAACTTCAAAATCTATAACAATTTTGTCTTTACCTTGAAAATGATGTTAAACTTAATAATATTTCTTGGGGATGTAGATGAGTAAATTGGTTGGGGACCAACGTGCTTAAGACATCTGTCATTGTAAAATAAAAGTTGACAATTGATTTTGATGGAATTGCTTCTCATAAATTAAGTTACAATTGTTTTACCAACATTTTGTTACATACGAGTTGATAAGAGACCATACTATTACAAATTGAATGAGAAAATAATTTGCTTAATGATCCTTTTCTAATGTTTGAAAAGTTATTGCAAATCATTAGTACATTTTTATTTTAAAAATATTGTGCCCTTTTTTTTCACCCTTTGATTGACCTTTTTTAACCTTTTGTTGTTGGTTCAACTAAATAAGGTTAATTATTTTATAAAACAAACAATTATAATTACAAATATTGTGTACCATATAGATTGAAATTAACTAATCACTAAATTCAAAAAGGGCAAAAACAAAAAAAAAACAAAAAATCATTTATACTCATAAAAATTTTGAAAGTCATATCAAGTAATAATCGAATCATCTTTAAAGGTTATCTATCCATTAATTTTTAAATATATGTAGACAAAGTTCAGTTCGACAAAATAAACGCTATTAAATACTAAACACTAACAAAAAAAGGTAAATGTTATAAGACCTAAATTAATAAAGGATAAAGGCTATTAAATACTAAAGTGAAAAAAAGCTATTAAACCCTATAAACTTTATTTTTGGTGAGCTCTTAAACAAAACTTTAAATGAAATTTAATTTTTAGTCCCTTAAATATATATGTGTGTATATATAGACATGTGATGTGCACATATATGTATATAAAATTGAGTATAGAGATTTGACACAAAATACAAAGGATCCTAGAGAATCTCAATAGTACTTCAACTATAATATAAATTTATAATATACACACCACAAACATTTTCATTTTATAATTTTTCTAACCTTCAAATATCATTTTTGATATATATATATATATTTTGTTCAATTTTATAAAAAAACTTAAAGAATAAATTTAAACTATTAAATAAATATTTTTTTTATTTTCAAATATAAGCAAAATTTTATATTATTTATATTAGTGACATTTCATCTTCTCTTTTTGGGTTTAATAAACTTTTCTATTATATAATAAAAATATCGATATAGAACCCATATCATTGAAAATATCAATATATTTATACAAATCGAATATAGTATATATATGAACTAAAATTAGATAATTGAAGATATTGGAAACAAGAGGGAAGTGAAAGTAGAGAACCAAAAATATATTTAAACCTAATTTAAAAAAAGAATTGTAAGATTAAAAGTATATTTTTTTGAAAAGAAAAAAAATGGCAAATGGAAAAGGAACAAATTTAAGAAAATATTTTTATCACATAATGTATTGACATTGATAGTTGAGTTTAGAGCATTGAGATTACAATCAAATTTTATCATTTTTATAGCGTAAAATAAAAATAGACGGCTAAGATTACGACCTCCGCTCTTACGGTCCGTTGGATCAAAGCAAAAGCGACCCCGCGAAAAATGAATCCCATCAACGACCACCAATCTTCCTTCTAACGACTCTCCTCCTCCGCTTCCACCTCCTCTCTGTCAGATCACAGCCGACACTTTGCCTAACCCTCCATTTCTCTCTCTACTTTCTCTCTCTTCCTTACATTTTTCTTTTTTATTTCACTTTCTTCGTTTACTCTTTCTTCACTTATCATTTCAATTTTTTCTCCTCTGTTCTCTGTCCATTTCTGGTGTTTCCCCCCTCCTCTTTTTGCCCTTTAAAGGGCTTTTGTGTCGGCACATCCATAGCCATTCTTCCGGTTTTGGGACTTTCCCCCATATTGGAATGTGGTGAGCTTCATGAACCTGAGTCGCTTCTTCTTCTCATGCATTTTTGTTTTCTGAATGTGGGTTTTTTGATTTAAGGCCAGACTGGGCAGTGGATGAGTGATTTTTGGTTTTACTGTAATGGGTTTAGTGATTTTGCTGCATTTTTCTTCTGGGGTTTTGATTTTGCTACATTTTTCATCTGGGTTTCTCTTTTGAGGTATACTTTTAATTTCCCCCCTCTTTCTTTTCCTCTCTTTGCTTCTCTGTTCTGTTGTTTGTTTTCAGTGAAAGGGAAAAGGGGGATAAAGGAGATAGAGAAAGAGAGTGGGAATGTTTGAATAGATTGAATTCTTGCAGGTTTTTCTAGTCTCTTTTTTTTTTTCACTTACCTCGCTGGAATGTGAGCTTTTTTGTTTACTTATTTGACTACCCACTGAAGTTCTACAGCTTTGGATTTCCTTTTTTTGAGGGGTTTTGTTTCTTGACTAAATGGAAAGTGTTTCTCTTGTTTCTTGTGGAAAAGGGTCATGTGGGTTTTTGTCTGTTTTTCTACATTGTCACTTGCTGATGGATATACGCCGTGAGTTTGTTTAATTATTTTTAGAAGCTGAAGGTTTTGTTATAGACTTGTGGTGGTTCATCTTTGTTTAATTGGTGGCTGCAGATATTTCTATTGGGACTTGAAATTTAGTGAGTAAAGTGATGGACCAGAAGACTTGGCTTTGGAGGAAGAAATCATCAGAGAAGATTACTGTTTCAAGTGATAAAGTAAATCTCTCTGTGAATAAGAATGAAGAAGAGGTAATCTTTTTTATATTTTCTCAGTACCATAATTATTTGAAGAGATCTTTAAAGAAGAACTTATTATATGATTTTCTTTTTGAGGTTTTTTTTTTAGTTTGCTTATAAGATGAAAGTCAACTGTTCAAGTAAAGCTTCTGACAATAAAGCTTGTGATATTAATATGTTCCTTCATTTAGGCTGAAAAGTTATAAAGGAGTGTTGCTTGTTTTAATACAAAGTAATATATAAAATATCTGCTTTCTTCTCTCACCCTCAAAGGACTGTTCCTTTGAAGTTTGACCATAAGATTCCATATTCACAATTCCAGGATCTGGGAAGCTTTTTTCTTAACACAGCTTTAAGATTAATTTCAATATAATTATAATATTTTTATCAATTGGATCTATATCATGAATTTCTGGATGACTTACCTGTAAGTCCTGTTGCGGGCATTGGCTTATTCGTATCATCGTGTCCCGTTTCATTGTTTTCATCTCTCTTGCGAGCAATGGCTTTGGTTAAGATTCCATTTACTATGTGATTTCTTGGTCAAGTGATTGCTGTAGCTACCGTATCAAATTAAAATTTCTCAACAACTTTTTGTCTTATTTATTTATTTACTGTTTTTTTTTATTATGGCTTTTAATTTAAATTCACTTTTAGAAACACTGTAAGGTATTCTCAATAATTTAATTTATTTAAAATCCTTTTGCAGACACTTCTTATTGACAAAGCTCGGTTGGAGAAAGATCTTGAGATTGCAAATGATAAACTTTCTGCAGCCCTCTCAGAGTGTAAGACAAAAGATGAACTTGTGAAGAAACTTACAAACATGGAACAAGAAGCCATTGCTAGTAATTCTTTGTTCTTTCTTTTTCTGCCAACCTTGGTTTACAAGTTTCTAAAGGTTTTATTTTTCACGGCGTGCAAGTATAGCATTCATTCATGGTTCAAATGACTAATGCACGCAAATGCTTCTAATATAGGATGGGAGAAGTCAAAATCTGAAGCAGCAACCTTAAAGCAAGAACTAAATGATGCTGTACAGAAGAGGCTTGCAGGTGAAGAGAGAGTGATTCATTTAGATGCAGCACTAAAGGAATGCATGCAGCAGCTACGTTTTGTTCGAGAGGAGCAGGAGCAAAGGATTCACGATGCCGTCTCAAAGACATCAAATGAATTTGAAAAATCCCAAAAGATTTTGGAGGAGAAGTTGGCTGATACTGGTAAAAGGCTCTCAAAATTGGGGGGAGAGAACACTCAACTTAGCAAGGCTTTGTTGGTGAAGGAAAAAATGATTGAAGATGTAAATAGACAGTTGGCTGGTATGGAGGCTGATCTTAATGCATTGGTATCTAGATTAGAATCCACGGAGAGAGAAAATGGCACCCTAAAATATGAAGTTAGAGTGCTTGAGAAGGAGGTCGAAATTCGGAATGAGGAGAGAGAATTTAATCGACGAACTGCAGATGCATCACATAAGCAACACTTGGATAGTGTGAAAAAAATTGCAAAACTAGAATCCGAGTGTCAAAGGCTGCGCCTTCTTGTCCGGAAGAGGTTGCCAGGTCCTGCAGCCTTAGTAAAGATGAAAAATGAAGTTGAAATGCTAGGAAGGGATTCATTCGAGATCAGGAGACGGCAGAAAAATTCAACAGGTTCGTTGGACTCTTCACTAGAGAACTCTCCAGAGACTCCTAACAGACGTATTAGTGTGCTAACCTCCACAGTGTCAGCTTTGGAAGAAGAAAACAACAACCTCAAGGAAGCTCTCAGCAAAATGAACAATGAACTTCAAGTTGCAAAAATCATGCATGCCCGCGCATCTCCAAAACCGTTACAAGTTGAATCACCCCACAAATTATCAAATGGTCATAAAATCATGGAATCAGGAAAGGGTAGTCTGGCATTACCTGAGCTCCATCATGCTTCAATGTCTGATGCTGGGAGTGATGACAAGGTTAGCTCTGCTGAATCATGGGCTTCTCCATTGATTTCCGAATTGGAACACTTCAACAATGGTAAGCAGAAGGGGTCGTCAACAACATGCAAAATAGTTGGTTCTACAGACTTGGATCTGATGGATGACTTTGTTGAAATGGAAAAATTGGCTATTGTCTCTGTTGAAAAGTCTCCCTCAAATTCTCGAAGTCTTTCAAATGAAGTTAATGGAAAAACCAAGTCATTGGAAACAGAGCTAAATGGATTTTATCCTGAAGCAGTATCTAAGGAGATAGTCCCTAAACCTTGTAGTAATCTGGGCTCCTGTTTAACATACCCCGATTGGCTTCAAAATATCTTGAAAACGGTCTTTGATCAGAGTAACTTTTCCAAAAGAGCCCCTGAACGGATACTGGAGGATATTCAAGCAGCGATGAAATGTCAGAATCCTGGAAATTCTATTAACACAAAAGAGGATGGAAACCATTGTAGTGATATCACTTGTAATAATGTCCGGATGTCGGAAAAGCCGTTGGGGACAAATTCAGTGTGTAAAGCAAATGACACTGACATCACTTCAATGGAGAAGCGTGACAAGCAGGAGGTAGATCTGCATGGTTCAATATTGAGATTGATTGAGCTTGTAGAAGGGATTAGTGTGACATCTTCAGATGATGACAACTCTTCCTCAAGAAAGGATGGTAGTGTCTATTCTGAAACACCTACAGGCTATATGGTTCGAGTTTTCCAATGGAAAACATCTGAACTAAACGCTATTTTGAAGCAGTTTATACACAACTGCTATGAAATGTTGAGTGGAAAGGCAAATATTGGTAACTTTGTGCAAGAATTAAATTCCACTTTGGATTGGATTGTGAACCACTGTTTTTCACTTCAAGACGTTTCTAGCATGAGAGACTCCATAAAGAAACATTTCAATTGGGATGAATCACGAAGTGACTGTGAACTGGAAACCGGGACAAATGTTCATGTTTCAGAAGTTGATAAATCCCGTGTTCCCAGAGAACAGATTTTACGGTTGAAAAAGGATATCAGTTCAAATAACCATAATGCACCAACTGTAGATCTGCAATCTACGTTGTCCGAAGAAAATGGTAAACTGGAAGAAGAGCTAACGAGTGTAGAATCTGCAAAGAAAGATCCTGAAGCAAAGTTTCAGTCTACTACGGGTTCAAGTGAAACGTTAATAAATCAACTTCAAGAATCTGAGAAGAAAATTGTCAGCTTGCAAAAGGAGTTAGAAAGCCTTAAAGAATTGAAGGGAACAATTGAAGGTCAAATTGCCAATCAGCTGTTGGTGAATCAAGATCTAGAAACAGAGCTTACGGCTGCTAGAAATGACCTAAATGAGAATCACAGGAAATTTGCGGCTCTAGAAGTTGAATTGGACAATAAAAACAGTTGCTTTGAAGAATTGGAGGCCACATGTCTTGAACTGCAACTTCAGCTGGAAAGGTTCTCAATTCTCTATGATTTATTTCTCTAGAAATATTTTCCTATTGGGCATTTTCTTGTTTTAATTCTTAGCTCAAGTAAATTGCATGTTGGTATTCACTCATTCATAAACTGCTAAATCATATTATGATTTCATACAATGTATGTCTATGTCATTGGATAGGTTATAACACATGAGGTTAATCAGATTGTCTTTTATTGAATGTCATTAGTGATCTTAAAAGTTGTTTATTTAAAGATGATCTGTTTTTTATTCAGCACACGGAAACAAACGTCAAGCACAGATTCGGGTCAGGAAGAGAAGCAACTTCGCACTGTGAGTACATTTTGACCTATAATATAATTTGGAATTTGGATGAACAATCAAATATATGGCTGTTCCCTAGTAGTTTATCTTTCCTGGTTTAGAGATTTAGAATTTTCCGATCACTTGAAGAGAATTATGAACTTACAAAATTTTAAAGTCTACATAAGAAAATCAACCGAAGAAGTATATTCTACTTCAATCTCATGATCTGATGGCTTGGATGGTTAAAATTTTGCATTTGATTTAATCATGGAGTAATTTTTTCAACAATTTTGCAGGAATGGGAGATAACAACTGCTTCAGAAAAGTTAGCAGAGTGCCAAGAGACGATTCTTAACCTCGGGAAGCAGTTGAAGGCCCTAGCTACACCCAAGGAAGCTGCAATTTTAGACAAAGTCATCCCCACTCCAAATGATGAAACACAAACGTCTAGTGTCTCGAACACCACAACCACCCCGGTGACAGATACGACCTCAACACCAACTACATCCAATACCAAGACAACAAATAACCGATTCTCTCTGCTAGATCAAATGCTAGCAGAGGACGATGCCTTCCCTAGAGACTATAAAATTTCGAAGGCTGTAGAAGTCGATGCCATCCACACTTCGACATCAGATATCGATAAATCAATTGATCCACAAAAAGCAATCCTCATATGGAATGGACATAAAAACGTAGTCAACAAAGATACAGTTAGTAATTTGGCTATTGTGCCGAGCAGAAAGCGAGGAGAGGGTGCACTGTGGAGAAAACTCTTATGGAGAAAGAAGAAAGTGAGGAGCCAGAAAAAGACACTTCTATTTGCAGCAGCATGAGGAGAAGGAAGCACTGAACTGTATAACAAGTTAATATGAGAAAATTGGGAGCCGAGGTTACTTCTCTGACTTATGGTTTTTGGTTTGTTTTCACTGGTGATTGTTGTTTGGTTTGATGCACAACTAGGAAAGGTAGACAATAAGGGGTTGGATGATTGCTAATTTTCCAGGTTTTGTAATGCTTGAGTGAATTTCTACTGTACATATGTAAACACTTGCCTAAGCTGCATTGCACTTTGTATCCATTTGATGAACATATAACCTTATGCTGAGTTGCTGACATTTTGTAAATCTATAACAAGGATACTCATCATGTGACATGGATTTTGTATTGAACATCTTCTGCTTCAATTTCGTGTATACGATGATCTACTGAAGTTAATATAAACTTCGAAGATGTTTAATTTCATGAGAAGTGATTGAGAGACAAATGTATGAGCCTAGGTTCATACATTCACATTAATTTGCTTGCTGCTTACAATAACACAAATAATTGTTAACCATTTCTTTCTTTCTTTTTTTTTTGGAACCTTTTGTTTTTGTTATTCATTTTTAGAAAATAAAGATATATGATAAACACTAATAGCGGATAGAATCTGAAAATCTAATTGAAATATTTACAAGATATAGCAAAAATTTAGATTTTATTAATAATAAATACTAATAGCCGATAGAATTTGATATTTTCCTCTAGTTCTCTTCTACTATATTTGAAAATGTGGAAAAGAAAGTTTTGAATTTATGTTTTTCACTTATGCAAATCTCACATTAAATATTAATAACATTCCATTGACAAATTTCTTTTGACATAGTCTATGAGTTCGACATCGACCTAAGTAGTGGATCAACATTTTTAATGTATGTTGAAAAAATGTTTGTTATTAAAGTGAAAATGAGTAACAAGTATTAGAACCAATTTAAAAAAGTAAAAGGTTTATTTGTTAATTTAAACTTAAATTTTTCATAATTCTTTCAACATTTTCACGACATTGATTTCAACATTTATTGTTGTATTTAATAAATAAATCAAATATTTCTAGAAAGTGTTGAAGCTTCTTAGATCGCTAGCACTTCTTTATATCCAATACACTCAATTTTACACCCAATACACTCGATAAACTCTTGAAACGTAAGTGACTAATTCCACAAAATGATGTAAAGTTTTATATAACTTGATTTTCAATAATGGATATCATGAATCACAAATGGGGGGAAAAATTAAATTAATCACATTATTGAAGTTATTAATTAAATAGCGGAAACAAAATGCTTAGACATATTCCTCCAACATTTTCAACTTGTGAGTTTTCTATTTCTCCAACAATTTTGTAGTGAAATGATCAAAATCTCATCCATTGGGGAGTGGAAAAAGAATGGATGTTTATATAAAGAAGAAATACAGATATAATTACATGTGAAAAATGGCTTTGTATGTGTGTTTAGTCTCTGTAAAGTACGAATGTTGCAATCTCAAGGAGGCCTGCCTCTTCATAACATTGAGCAATACGTTCCACATAGTTGTCCCAAGTCCCATCAACAGAAGCAAGATCCAACAAAAATGCAGCTTGGTCCAAGGCAACCTCCACAACCAGTATTAACCATAAATTAATCCAAAAGTCTTCAATCTTAAACCCGAACATAATTAAGCTTTGAAAAGACAATAGAGATCGTTGGGATGTACTTTCTTTGATAAAGGGTGGCTGGTTTCTTGTTTGTTGTTTTTGGAAGTTTTATGTGGTGGTGGTTTATTATTTACTTGTTGGGCTCTGTTTCGTTCTCCTTCAAGATTCTTGGTACTGGTTCATCAAAAGTGTCTTTAATCCGATTTTTAGGTTGTGCATCGTTAAAAGAGTTTTCAGTTTTTCTTTGTTCTTTTTTGTCTTTTATTGGTTGGTGGTTGTTTTTGGGGTTTCTTTGGTAGCTTTGTAGTAGCTTTTGATTTTTTAGAAGCTGAAAGTGGCTTGATGTTAGCAGTTCAAAAGTTTATGAAGATGTTGATCTTATCTTTTTCTTTTTCTCTCCTTATGATAGGTTGTACCTCCTAAATATTAATCCTTTTCAATGAGAAGTTGTTTCTTGTTTTAAGGGAGAATATGAAACGTTCAAATGAAAGGGATAATTTTGAGAAAATGCTGTGTTATTTTTTTCTGTTTGATAATTTCTTGGTATTCCATAAAGAACAGTAAAAAACCTGCGCAGGAGCCTTTCCCTTTTTGAGATCCTCTTGCTTTCCTTCTTCTGTGACCTTTTCTTTGAAATATTCAATTTGCTCATCTTCCCATTGTGCAATATTAGCAACTTCCTGGAAATGTGCCACAACCAATATATGTTTCATTTTTTCAATTATTATTCTCTCATTCTCATTCCCCCTCCACCTCGCAAGGGGTCTAAAACAGAGAAAGAGAGATAATAAAAACAATACAAAAGTGATCTATGATAAAGTCAATACCTCATATTTACAGCCTAGGGTCCACCATGGTGATTTTAATGCTCCTCTCGCAGCATCCTTAGCTTCAGTTTTTCGCCCCACCCTAAATATCAAGGAACCCAAGATTCTTTAGGAATAATTGTATAAACTCAGCTAAAGCATTCGGGAGCAGTGAACAACATTTCCCACGTACTTCAGCAGAACCTCTGCATTAAATACATATGGTCTTGCAAATCCTGGGAAGTGTTCCTTCTTTGTATAGAACTCTCCAGTTACTAGAGCTGAAACCTACAACGGTAATGAATATTTAAGAATGTAAATTGGAGCAAAGCTTTGTTGTTGTATTGCAGTATCTAAAGTACAGCAGCCTTACAAGGTCGCCTTCCTCAAAATGGCGTAATATTTTCCGCTCTATGACATCTGGAAACAACCCAACCTGAGATGGAAAGATTGTCAGAACTTGCACTGTAAGATACAATATATGGTGTAGACCTTTTTTCATTGTCCAATCCTAAAGCAAAAGGTGACTAAAAAGTACTACTTGAACGAAGTGAGACTAGAAAACAAGGAAAATAAAATAAAATTTCAAGTTAGAGGATGGAAATGAATCCTTAAACAAAGTAAAACGTTCAAGAGTGACGAAATGCTTTCATCCAAAATATAATAGTAAGGGTATTTTTGGATTCTTTTTAAGAAACATCTACATATATTATTGAAACTTTTGGACTTCAAAGGGGTATTTTCAATACTTTAGCCCAAAGTAATCACATATACTTTAAAAGATACCTTTTTATGCATAAATATATTTTTATATAAACAATTACTTAAACCATTCTCTTTTATATTGAAAAAGTAATGTGGAAGACTTTGAAGTCAAAGATATAAGAAAATTGAGCATTGTGTCTTAGCAGACACCCATTAAGGTGATGATCAAGGCAAGCGAGGTCAGGGAGCTCACCAATCTTGCATGTCACCACATGGAGATGAAGCATATAGGTTTCCTCATTGACGAGAAGAATCAACAAAATTACCACGAAAAATTATACATGCACCTTTTTCAGCAGATATCCATCTAAGTTTGTGATCTGTGATTCAGAAAAATCACCCCTCCCATAAAGTTTTTGCCCAGCATCAGCTGCTGCAAGAAATAGCTCATCATTTTGCTCTCCACTTCCTCTGGCATCTTCTTCAGCTAGAAGTCTGTGAATAAATTGATCAACCTGCACATCAAAGACTAAAGTATATATAAGAATTTCTAAGGAAATATTTTCCCATCATTTTTTTAAATAACAACTTCCATAGAGAAAAAAATGAAATAGCACGAAACAATTGTATAATAGATACTTCACTTACGTTCTTGGCTAGAAGCCACACTCCATTCCTATTGACGTCCACTACTGGCATCTCCATCCTGAGGAGAGTCGTTTATCAAGTTGGAGGGAACCATGCGTTAAAAATATAGAAAGTTTGTTCTGCTTACCCAGCAGGTGCTGTAGGCCAGCGCAGCAGTGCAGTTACAGTACCTTGGAATAAAAACATAGGATAGATTGAGATATCATACACCTAGAAAGCGATTCGAAAAATTTAACATGTACCTGAGCTGTTTTTTGCCAGTGGAACAACTAGAGGAATAATCCCTTGCTTGGCTCCAGGAGAAATTATGGATGCACCTGCTCAAAACCAACAATTTTACAGGGGATTCCCATGTAGTTAATAATATGTCTGCAGACACATATCATGTGGTTGTTCAGGCCTATAATTGGTTTTTCAGTTCTAGAGATATCTTGAGCATTTACTTTTTAAAAGAAGCATATCAAAACCACTACTTTTTTCTTATAAGAAAATGGAAATTGAGACACAAAATAGACAGCCTAAGGGGGTTGAGGGAGCCCCATTCCACAAAACTAATAAAGAAAAGCCTTCCAGTTGTTAATAATTAGAAGAAGGGTATAATTAAAATAGAATTTAGTATACTTTGTGCACCACCAAGAGGTTGTATGCTAAACAAAGGTTCAAAAAGAATCAAAAGAAGCAAACTTATCTTCAAACATCCTACTATTTTTTTCTTTCGAAAGATACCACAAAAAAGCTTAGGTAGCACATGAAAACGGAAAGAAATTGATGTAGACTATGGAAAACCACATCTTCTTTTGAAGACAGGAAAGTAAATCGGCAAAATTTATTCAGCATCTAGTTTGCAGAAAATGGAATATGAAATGAATTTCAATATATGGAGAAAAAAAAAAAAAAAAAAAAAAAGATAAACATGACCCATTACATTGTAGAAAACGGATACAAAACCACACATCAAGCGTACAATACTAAAAATATATGTCACAAACTAAAACTAAAAACCCTAGATTATCAACTCTTTAACAAGAATGTTGCGATATAGGTCTAAAAATTTCCAAAACAAAATCTATTCACCAAGAGATTATTCTTTTACTTCTAATTCGAATGCTAGGCTTCTTCACAATCTTGCTCATAAATTTCATAACCAACAACTTCAAAAGACAAAGAACTACAAAAACCTGGTAAGAAATTGATAGATTCAATCAGGAATTAGTATAAGCTTCATAATGTGAATGATTGGAGCGCTAGAGCAGCAACGCACCTCTAGTCTTAAGCATTTTGAGCAAATGAAACAGATGCTGAGGAGGTTCAGTAGCAGCAACATCCTTGATGAATGATACATGGTCTGTGATAAGGCGATGGTACAAAAAGGCATTGAGATAATGAAAATCTTTAAAGAAATGTGCTATAAAAAAGCATGCGGTGAACTAACCGGAAGTAGAGGAAGAAGTAGAGCAACGAACGGTTATTCCACGACGGCGGAGAAGAAGTGAAGGAAGAGCGGCGGCGCGTGGACTTCCACAGACCACTCCACCACCAATTTTCATTTTTTTTTGCAAACTTTCCGATTACGATGGATAAACGCAGCCGTTAGTTTAGATGTGTGCTTCGTCGGTAACGGCTTTTATCTCTTCTTCTTCTTTTTCTTTTTTAGAATAAAAATATGAACCAAAAATTGAGATCTCAATTTTCTTTTTTTCTTTTGGAAAATTTCCCAAACTAATTTTTTTCAAAACATTTTTAATTACCTTTTGAATATGTGAAATGCCCATTTTACCCTCAGCTTTATTTGTGTTTATTCTTATATTACCAAATACAACCAATAATAACGATGATCTAAGTTTAAACTTTGTGAAGCCATTTAAAAGTAAAGATACTTTAACATTTTGCTCACTTTGTAAGCATGGTTGGAAGGAACACGATAAAATTTATGAAAACAAGTAGTCATTTAACTAAAACGGAGATATATCGATAATGATATGACCAAAATAAAAATAGCATTCACACATCTGAAATAGTGCGTAGTCGTAGATAAGTTCTCACTTTTTGTTAGGTCATAATTCTAGAAAAAATGTACCCCTCATTTTGATACATTATTATTTTTTACTTGATTTACAAACATGGTTGAACGAAATTTAAAAAAAAAACTATGGAAACAAAAGTTTATTTAGTTAGAACGAAGATATAACCAAAACAAAAACTGAGCAGTTGTGGCATGAGGTTTGAGTTCGCATATGTTTAGCGATGCAAATATTAATTTTGTTTAGGCTATATCTTCTTTGAAACGGTTTTGTTTTGTCTAAATGACCACTGGTTTCCATGTATCTTGTATGTGTTGATGAATTTTACCTCTCCCATAATAAATTAATGAAATCTTCATCTAATAAATGTGTGTATGAGATTTTGGTTGTATTAGTTTTTTCTTTTAATACATTTTTAATTATACATTAAATATAACAAAACCAAAAAGAAGAAAAAGAAAAAGTGAAAATGAAAGTTAGCAAAAGGGCCAAAAAGAATAAAGAAAATTTTCGCAATATAAACCACTCAAGTTTTAAGAAGGAAGAGTTTATCCCTCAAATCTATTTTGAGCCAATTTTATCAAACCTCTTGACTCGTTCCTCACGCTCTCTCACTTTTGTGCCATTTCAGATCGTCACTTCAACCCTTTTCCTTGAACGTTTTTATTTTCTCTCTGTTTTCCGGCGACCAGTAATCGGCGGAATTTTTTTTCGGGTATGCAGTTTCCACGGTGACGGCCGCTCCCATCACCCACCGTCACTGTCGTCGTCTCATTCTAAACTTAAATTTGTTTGTCACGGATCATCGGACATACGGCAACCGGGTAATGTTACCAATGTTCTTTCTTTCTTCCTTCTTCATTTTGTGTTATACGCTTCCTTTAATTTTCTGTTGCCAATTTTTATATGCATTATTTGTTTTTAGTATTTATTGCTTTGATTATGCTTTGGAAACCCCCTTTGTGTGGATTAAAAAAGACATTCACGAATAAGGAATAATGATTGTATGTTGATTGATATAGAGATCTAGAAGTGAATATCAACTTTGGAGTTAGGAGTAAGTTTTATGATTTTATTAGGCATGAGTGATATGTTGTCTAACAAGAAATGTAATTGAACAACAAATCTCCCACTAAGTAGTTTTAAAGTAGCCTTCTTGAGTAAACAGTGGTGAAAATGGGGCATCCGACCTCTTGGGATAGAAGATCATTTTCAATTATCACAAAGCTAAGAGCTAAGGGATCCATGGTGTGTCGTAGTCTTTGTATTTTGATTTTTTCCAACCCACCTTTTTTTTACTATGGATGTGAAAGGATTAAAAACTAGATCTTTACTAAATATCATTGATGCCCTCATCCTTGAATTAGACTAGTAATTTGCTAGGTTATGTCTTTAATCTATGACGGCCCTTTTTTAAAAGGGGCACCGAGACTCAAGTCGCCCATATGGGGCTTTTTCACTAAAGTCTAGTTTAGGCACGCTTGAGGCATGTCTAGGCTCCAAGTCGGATTAAGTGTGGGCTTCTTTATAACTAATGGGTTGGGCTTTAATAAAAAAAAATTATTATATAGGTTAAGAAGTTAAGAGACTCTTCTCCCACCCACATTCATCTACCTCTTCCGTTACCTGCTTCAAAGAATATTTTGTACATTTCAAAGACTATTTGTGTTGTGTTTTGTTTTTTTGGTAGAAAAGTAATTTTATAATATTTTATACATTAGAGTTAAGTCTCAATTCCACATTGGCTATATACTTATATTTTATACATTGTTGCTTGCTCCTTTCAATTTTTGTATATATTCTTTTTATACACAGTGTACCTTATGAAAAAAAAATGGGCCTTTTTGTGCTCCGCCTAGGCTCCAAAGGACTCGCCTTAGTGCGCCTTGAGCCTTAAAAAACATTGTATGGTGGTGACGAGACACCCACAAACACTGTATGGTGGTGACGAGACACCCACAAGGAATAAAAAAATTAGAAACAAAAGTCAAAGATTAGGTGGGAAGGGGAGAGATCCATATATATTTTTGGGACGCTTGCAAAAATAGCAAAACAAAAATATGATAATAAAGTTTATGTCATTACATTTTCTAAATTGCAAAAGTAGCAAATTTAAAAATCGATAGTCCTCTAATAACCCTATAACCCTCTTCGCTAGATAGCCAATGCAAAAAAATAAGTGTCATGAACGGTTTTTTTCTAAATGTTTTTGTTTATTTATTAATCATGATTTATTTGAACTACCTTGTTAGCCGCGGTATTTTTACAAAATAATAAATGACCGATCATCCGTGTGGTTCAAGCTCTTCTACCTTTATTTATGTGCTAAAAAACATTTTCAACCTTAAAAAGGTTGGTAATTTCTTTTCAATTTACTTCTAGGCAATCAATAATAATTCAACACTTGTTTTTAATGTCCAACTATACAAACTATTTCCTAACAAATTTGACAATATTCTCTCATGTCACCCTTGTCCATTATGTTACGATGAATTTTGATGTCACCTAAAAGATGGAGAGAAAACTCCAATGATAAACCAATTTTTTTTATTATGAATAGAAAATTATCAATACAAGAAGATACTCTCTATTTATAGAGAATTAGAGAGCAAACTAATCAAAGTAACTAATCATAATCATAATAAACCACTCAAACTAATTATAATCTATACATATATATAACTAATCGTAATCCTAATCAAACTTTAGCATTGGTATAAAATTACTTTTTGGCATCACCTTTTCCCTTAGAAAATACTCTAAGCAAGACGACCTCTACCTGCTTTATTCTCTCGTAGAAGATTTATTGCACTCAATCTGTTGCTTATTGCTCTAACTTGGGAGTAGGGGCTTTAGAGCCTTTTCCCGACTGAATGATGCTATGCTAGTTGTAGTGCGTAAAGTTAAAGGAGTTTTATCAAGATCTTATAAATCTACAACTCTCTTTAGTGAGTGAGACTATGCCAAGATCTAGAGAATTTGCCAAAGAAGCTTCTTCTAAATAGACTAATCACAATTTTCAAATGATACATGGATTAATGCCCTTCATTACCACTTGGATTTGAAAATGGAACCATAAAGCTCAATTAGTCCTGTTGTCCAAAAAATAGAAGACAAGATCCAATGATTTTGAGATAACATGTTTGAACATCTCACATCGGAAAAATACAGAGAACTCACCATCTTTACCAAATACATAAGTTATTCACTAAAAGAAATAATAAATACTCAAAATTTAAAAAATGTAAAGTAGATTTTTTGTAATTTTTTTTAAAACGTGAGACGTGACTTAAATTTATGAATGAAAATAATGTGTATTCCAAATTGATAAATATTAGCTATTGTGGCAGGGTAGGGCAAGATGGAAGCTAATATTTATGATCTTAAGGTGCCTCTAAATTCAAGGGACCTCGATTATGTAAGTCATTAGCCTTAATTAATTCGTTTTGCTTGCTTCATTTAAATTTTCCATTTGCTTGATTAAAGGATAATGCTACCTTTTAAAATGAAATTTCAAGGGTTTTTTCAAAGATAGAACAGAGCACAAAAATATTTACACCGTATAGAACGATTTTGAAAGAAAAAAAAAGTCCACAAGCCCATAACATGAAATAGCAAAAATACCTCACGATTAATCGGTCACCTGTGTGAAAAAACGATTTTATACTCAGTCTAAACGATCTTGTACCCTTTGTATCGAGCCTAAACAATCTTGTATCCGGCTTGAATGATCTTGTACCTAGTGTAAACGATCTTGTATCCTTGCACCAAGTCTAAACGATCGTGTACCCTTGTACCCCGTCTAAACGATCTTGTATCAAATCTAAATGATCAATTAGTGATAGTGGTCTATCTGAGATAAACAACCGATCTTTTAAATATTGGTACACGATCGTTTAGATCTTGTACCAAATCTTGTACCAAGAAGAAAAACAAAAGAAGATGAAAGATGATGAAGAAGAAAGAAATTATGGAAGAGGAAATGAACATATCGCAAACAAGAAGTGAGAATATAAAGAAGGAAAAGTGAAAAATGAATAATATTATAAAATTAATAATATGAATAGGAGAAGAATAAATCGCAAAGAAGAAAAAAAAAGAAATGAAGTAAAAAATGGTCTTGCAATATTAAAAAACAACAAATGACAAATCTAGAATTTATGAAAAAAACTATTGTTGTTTTATGGGCTTTAATTTTTTGTTACACGAATTGTAAATATCTTTGGGTTTTGTTACATAATAAATTAAAGGATTAACCTTATAAGATAATTACGATGATCATATAATTTGAAAATATATGTCACTTGAAAAAATTGAAAATATAAGAACGAAAGCTTTTGAAGTTTCACAACGAGCTAAACCGTGAGCTTCATATAAAAACGATGGCGATATGGTAAAAATAAGTAATTATTTTTTAAGTCTTAAAATTACCATTTTTTACATAAAATGCACGTTGAGCCTCAAATTTATACAAAGTAAGACTGGAATGATCAATACTATCCATCATTATGATTAATATTATTAAAAAATAAAAAATGGAAGAAATTCGTAATGATACAAATATGGAAAACAAAATAAAAATAGTTTCCTTATGGAATTTCAAATTTGACTCTGTGTATTTATTATTGTTTTAGTTTGGAGCATTTAATTTGAGATAATATATATTTCTTTAATTGTATGAGATTTGATTAATTTAATGTGTGATAATACATATTTATTTTTTAAAATTGTATAAATTATATTTATCTTTATTTTTTTTCATTATTATATGATTTTTTACCTGACTTTTTCCCTTTTTTTTTCATTCCTACGTTTTTATATTACTCGAGTTTTATATAAATGTATACCATGTTTATACCAGATATAATTATAATATATATATATATATATATAATAAACAATGGTAATAATGTTCTATATAAAACTTGATATATAACAAAACAACATGTAATCCGATCCATAATATCTTAAGGTATGTAACAAATAAACATGTAAACGGATCCCAACTTTATATACGGTGTAAAATTATGAAATGATCTTTAAACATATGAATAACATTGAAAATGGGATCTAATATAATCGTTATAAATTGAAAATATATTTCTCCTAGAATCAACAAAAATTAATCTTTACTAAGAGAAAATAAATTGAAAAACCTAAACAGTCATATTAAAAATCATTTAAAAAATACATATATAGAATGGTAATTGGACATAACATAGAACATGAAAAAAAATATGAACTCGTCGAAAAACATAAAGAAGATAAACGACAAAAGAAATCAGTTTTGATTGAAAGAAATAAAAAAAAATTGAAATGAAAAACAAGAAATGGAAGGCAAAAGTCTTTTGTTGAAAGTTGGTAGATAAATATTTGTTAATTAAATTCAATCTAATTATATGTCATATATACCATAATTAGTTAGAATAAATCATAAATGCAATCAAACAAATTAAATATAAAAAATATATTAAATAATTAATAGTTAAAATATGTCAGTTTTAATATCTATAATAAATGCAGTATAAAATATTTATGATAAGTAAATATAATAATTTTTTTATAAATCCTTTATTTATTTTAATTTAATGATAAGGTCAAATTCGTCTTAAAAAATTGCTAAATTTTATTAATGAAAATAATTGAGAATTTAAGATATTTGTGAAATATCTAGTCAGATTAGGTCATCTTTCTAAATTTTTCTAAACTAATATGTGTATGTGTAGATGTATATGTGTATGTATATGTACGAGCCTGGTCTTTTTTTTCATTACACAAAAAAATTATTTTTGTATTTAGCACCGAGTTGTTTGAATTGATTAAAAATATATTTAGTTGCATCCAAAACTATTTGCCAATTATAAAGAAAAATCTAAGTCCAACTTTAGGTAAGAACTCTAAAAATTCATTATTTATCTTATATTTGCCGCTCACTATAATATGATAGTTAAGAATCTATATGGTCGATAATTCTATATCAGAGTACTTCTACTATTGATAGACTTAACATTCATAAGTATTATTATTAGAATTTAGAGTCTGAGAACACAAAGGGAAGAGACTCACCCACCATTCATAAACATGCAAGCTAGATGATGAGCTTTGTTTCTCGGCTCTTGCTCATTGCTTCAGCTTATACCTTCTTCCTTCTCTTTCTTCGCAAGACAAGACATGTTATAGAGAAAATTTTGAAGCTTTCCTTCTTCACATCATTTTCCTCCATTATTCTTTCATCAATATGCAACTTCCTTTTATTATTAAAAAAAAATGTTTGCAGCTTCTTCAATCGACAATTTTTTTTTTTTTTTCTCGAGCAGAACTTGGAGAAGGATCGTGCAAATTTGTTTTTCTATGGAGAAGTATAGGGAGGAAGAGTGAGATCAAATGTAGAGGTGAGAATCGAAGAGCTGGAATGAGAGGAGCATAGAAAAAACAAATTGAGAATGAAGTAGAGTAAGGAGTGAGATGAAGAATTTAGAAGTCAATCCATATTTGGTTGTTTGTAATTTTACTCCATAATGATAATGACACAAGTTGCCTCTAATAAGTCTTAATATATTTGTAAATATTTTCAAAATTTTAAATATGTCATGGGAATATTCACAGGAACACAGAGTAATAGATACCATAGAAGCCGGAGGATTCCTCACCGATGAATTTTTCAACCAAGCCATTACATCAACATGTCGTCTAAGAATCTCGCGAATCACCTATCCAGCAAAACTTCGATCTCTTCAAAAAGGCCTAGCCATGGTGCACGGCGTAAAACGAGCAACCGTACATCTCGAATTCAAAGAAGCCAAAGTCCTATTTGATCCAAATTTAACAACAGAAACCCTAATCCTCAAAGCAATCGCGGATATCGGCTTCGTAGCCGATCTCATCTCCGTGGGAGACGAAGCCTACGAAGTTCATTTAAAACTCGATCGAGCCAGCTCTGGAGACATGGGCGCCATAAAATCCTCTCTGGAGCAAGCTGTCGGAGTAACCTATGTTGAAATGGAAGCGATAGAGCGGATGGTGACGGTGGGGTATGAACCTGATCGGACGGGTCCAAGATCGATCTTGCAGTTCTTGGAGAAGTACGGAGCAAGGTTGTACGTGCCTCCAAAGAGAAGAGAATTGGAGCAGCATCAAGAAGCTTGTGCTTATAGGAATTTGTTCTTGTTTAGCTGCTTGTTTTCTGTTCCGGTGGTGGCTTTCGCAATGGTGCTTCCAATGCTTCCTCCATATGGAGATTGGTTGAATTTTAGGGTTTGCAAGATGCTTACTATTGGGATGGTTCTTAAATGGATCTTCTGCACTCCAGTCCAGTTCCTTGCTGGTGGCAGGTAATTTTATTATTACTATTATTATTATTATTAAGTTCGAATTTACAAACGTATGAAATCTAGACTTTTGATGTATGCTACCGTTCTCGGGTCTTTATTACACTACCATGTTAGGGTTATTTGTGTATACCAAATGAGAGAAGTTTATTAATCTAAACTTGTAAAACAAGAAGACGAATACTCTATTTATAATTGAAAAGCAAACTAATCATAATCTTAATTAATAACAGAAGCTAATCATAATCCTAATAGACCAAATAAACTAATCATAATTCTAATAAATTAAGGATTAGACCCCTAAAAAAACTCGTCCTCGAGTTTTAAAATGAAAATGAAGGTAAAAATAAAAATGTAAGTCATTCGAATGGAGACATCTTGGAATATCCAACATCAATAATATCCCAAATCTATGATTTCCGCCGATGGATGGAACTAATGTGGTAAAATAGAACTTTGTTGTAAAAGAATATGCATATTTCTCATAAAATGAATAAAAGCCCATTTTGTAAGTGTGATGAAAGTCCAATTGTGTAAAGATTTCTATTTCTTCAATAGGTTTAGGTAAGGGTTAGATGACATATTGTATTAATATTGGATGGACTTCAAGGGGCCGTTTAACTCTCAGATTATTTTAGCACACTCCATGTTTGTTCCAAGGATTATCACAATCTTAGGATTATGACTATTCTATATTTTTCTTTATTTTTCCTATTCCTCGCTCCCTCCTTTCCCTATTCCTCACCCTTCATCTCTCCTATATGTCACTATTTCTCACTCTCTCATTTCACTATTCCTCACTTCCCTAAACATATGTTATAATAACTCAAACCATAATAATCTGCACCACAAACACAGACTATAATATTATAACTCACATACGTTAATAACTCCGCATTTGGGTACAATGTGTGAGTCAAGGGTTGAGAAGGCAAAAAAAAAATGTTTGGAATACATTGGGTCATTTGGGTTGAGTTAAGTGAGAGGCAATAGATTGATGGATTGTGAAAAGGGGTTTTAACTCATATAACCTAAATATATAGGCTTACTTGTGTAAGAAGCTTAAAATTACCATTTTTACATAAAAGTAAGGTCAAAATGACCAACACTACACATTATTATGATTAATATTATTAAAAATATATAAAAAGTGGAAGAAATTCGTAATGACCCATATATGGAAAAAATGAAAATAGTTTTCTTATATATTGAGTTAATTTCAAACTTGACTTTGTGTATTTATTATTTTTTTCATATAAATTCTATTTATTTTTATTGTCACTATTATATGGTTTTTTACCTAAGTTTTTCTTCTTCTCATTCTTATGTTTTTATGTTGCTCGAGTTTTATACAAATGCATGTACATTTTTTTCCATTTTGATTTTTTTATTCTACAAATTCTATAGTTTTTCGAAAATATACCATGATTTATTTTTTGTGTTGATAAACATATTGAAAAATGAAAATATACCTCTCATATATTATTTGGTATTAAGATGGTATATTATAAAATTGTTATATTCATGTAGTTATTTGGTTTAGTTATTAATTTCAAATGTATATCATGTTTAGATCAAATATAATTATAAGAATTATAGATTTTTAGTAAGTTACATAATAGTGTACTTTCTCATATATATACACATGCATATGTAATTATTTTGCATATATATACCTTATAATTATATATAATAAACAACTCTAATAATGTTCCATATAAAACTAGTATATCCCGAAGACTCAATTAGTCCCATCCAATAGTATCCCTCAGTATATAACAAAAAAAAAACATGTAAATTGATCATAATATCCCTCATGTATATAAAGAACAAACATGTCAGTCGACCCCAACTTTATATACGTTGTAAAATTATAAAAGGATCTTTAAATATATGAATAACATTGAAAATTGGATGTAATATAATCCTTATAAATTGAAAATATATTCCTCTCAAAATCACAAAAATTAATCTTTACCAATTGAAAAACCTAAAAATTCATATTAATAATCATTTAAACAAATACATATATAGAATGGTAATCAAGAACATGAAAAAGAAATATGAACTGCCGAAAAACATGAAAGAGATGGAGCAAAAAGCACTTCATCTTTTTGGATAGGAGATGAAGGACTTCGTGAAAATTGTTTCCAAAAATCATATCTATCTTGTGAATCAGATGTCAGCTATCTTCCAATTATTTCCTTTGTCAGGTCGAGCAATCTTCATCTTCATCTTCCTTCTTAGTTAATTTTTTTTGTTGGGTTTCTTTTGCTTTGTCAATGAAGTATCCAAAAGTGTTTGATTCGATATATGGCATCTCCCTTGTCATTTGGTAGTCGACTTGAATTAGGTTTTCACTTTTCTTCAAATAATGTTGTTGGTGGATATTTTCTTCTTCTACCGCAAGCTCCTATTCGATCTTTCTACCTTTGTTATTCAATTTTCTACTCCCTTCATTATTTTCTGCAATTTCACAGCCCTTTTGGATGAGTGCTTGATCTTTTTGAGTGACTAAATACGATTCTTGACGGTTTCTTGAAAAAACTTTGAAGGTTAAAATTATGCCTTTCTTGATTTTTGTCCAAAAGAATCTGAATTTCAGTATTTCACTCTCTTTCGAAAGTTCTCTTGATAGATGTTTTTATTTTAATATTTTTGTTTTCTTAAAATGTTTTGACCTCTAAATTTGTGCTGGAATGATTCATGAGTGTTCTTCGACGTTGGTGATAATAATTTCTTTCATACTCTGAATAATTTTCTGAATCATCTAGCTCCCAATTCTTGAATCGATTTCTTGAGAAACCGGTTTGATTGGATCGTCGGGCTCTTTGTTGATAATTTTGTCTTGTTATTTTATTCCAAACCATTAGAATCTTTATCGAAATCGCTAGAATCACAATAATTGAATTTCAAATGTTAGGTTCTTTAAGAAAATCGAGCACGGGTAAAATTATTATGTTGGAATTCTTCCTATTACTTGAATCAGAACTTTTGGGAGGAAATTGACTTTCTTGCCTATACCAATGGCTACATCTTTTCTTCTTCGTCTTCCTTGATCGATACTAGTCCATTCCTCGAAAACATTGATGAATTTTTTGTTTTTTGTTTTTAGAATTTTAAGGGTTCCCCCTGTTTTTGTGTTGTTCGACAACGAGCACAACTCAAAAAGCTCCCTCTTGTGATTGGCCTCACGAAGAGTTTTTCAGTCTTCCAACGGGGTAATTAGCGTTGGCAAGATTACTTCCCTGGTACCAAAATTGATGTATACCAAATGAGAGCATTTTATTAATCATTTAAAAGTTGTGAATATTAAGAAGACAAACACTTTATTTATAATTAAAAAGCAAATTAATCCTAATCCTAATTAAAAAAAGAAAATGGACACTTGCAAAAAAAAAAGTAAAACGTTATAATAATTAAGTCTATAGCACACACATTTATTGTTTGTAAAAATGACACTTAATTCTTCTTAATACACTAGATACACTTAAATGTTTCACTACAAGTTTGATATACTGGATGCACTGCTAATACTTGTTATGCTTCATTGGTACATTAAAAGATTTGATATGCTTTGATACACGTGATATGTTTGGTACACATGATGTACTATAGATACACTTATAATATTCTTCAATGATAAACTCGGTTGATATATTAAATACATTTGATATGCTTGAAGTCCTACTTATACACTTGATATACTATTGATATACAGTTGTAAACTTGATTGATATACTTGATAATGATGCACTCTACTAATATGTTGATATACTTTAATAATATATTGTTGATATAGTAAGTATTTCAACAAACTTATACAGATAATATAAGTACATCACAATAACACTGATATACAAAATCAATACAAAGTAAAACCAAAACTAAACCAACGTAAAAAAATAAACAAAATCCTTTGAAATCAGATTTAAATCAAAATACACATCAAATAAAGTAGAGAAAAACCACAAACGAAATTAAATTACTCCGACCAACAACCATTATAATTCACATTGTAAATAATATACCATTGATATCCTAAAATTAAGATTAAGATAGGCCGGACAAATCATTTTCCCCGAAAAGATGATTAGGACTTTAAAAAAAGAATGAATAATTATAACCTTAAAAAGTGGGAAAAGAAATAAGAAATAATTGAGGCATTAAAAAGAAAGAAAAAAGAAGTAAATTATTGAAGGTTAGTTTGGAAATAATAACAAATTTAAAATAGAGACTATTTAAAAAAACGAGAATTTTACCATATTTGTAAAATTCTAAAACAACGTGTTATTCTCAAAAACTACCCATTTATTTAGTCATAGTTGTTTGCATCTAATTTTCAAAACTATAAATTTAGTCGTTGAAAATTTTGCTTTAAAGTAAAACTTCAACTTTTGATAAAATTTTAATTTGCTATGCTTGATTAAGCTAAAGATATTAGAAACTATCCAGCTGCTGCTTATCACATTTATGATCTTATCATATGCTTCAATAGGGGGTAGGAAATGCAAGAACTAAGGACAAACTTTTGCTTTCTTATGAAAAACAGAAGACGTGATTTTTCTTGAAATAGAAAAAATGTGTTTTGGATAGTTTAAAGGTTCTCTTTGGATAACTTTTAACAGATTTTATGTAGGATCGTACCGTGCATTACAACGGAAATCTGCAAATATGGATGTTTTGGTTGCTGTAGGCACCAATGCAGCTTACTTTTACTCGGTATACATAGTATTTAAAGCATCCACTTCCAACTCTTTTAGGGGGAAGGATTTCTTTGAGACTAGCTCCATGTTGATCTCCTTCATTCTACTTGGAAAATATTTGGAGGTCATGGCCAAAGGAAAATCATCAGATGCTTTAGGAAAGCTTGCTCATCTTGCTCCGGACACGGCTTGTTTGATGAACTTTGATGATAATGGAAGTTTGCTATCGGAGGTGGAGATTGATACCCAACTGATACAGAGAAATGACATAATTAAGATTGTTCCGGGGGCAAAAGTTCCTGTTGATGGGATTGTTATTGGTGGTGAAAGTAATGTGAATGAGAGTACAATTACAGGAGAAGCAAGATCCATTTGCAAATCAACTGGTGATAAGGTGCTTTTGTTTTCCTTTCCTTCTCCATATGTATAAGTCCACTTTTCTTAATCTCTTACCATGGTTTGCATCTTTCATGTTGTAGCGATTATGGTAAATAGGGCTATTTTGGTTAAATACTTGATTGAATATGATTAGGATTAGTTTTCTATTATGATCGTTTATTTGTTTAATTGGTATTAGGATTAGTTTACTTTCCAAATCTTTGTAAAATGAGAAATTGTCTTCCTGTATAGCTTAATTTGATTTTTGGAGATTTTTCTCACTCAATTATTAAATCCTCACTGCACTGAACTTTCTCAAGTAAAAGTGTTGAATTCATGGCCAAATTCCAAAAATAATCTACTTTTTTAGTTCTCAAGACTACTTTTGAAATTATTTATAAGAAGTAGATAACAAAGCAATAAATTTAGGGGTGGAAGGGGTGTTTATAGGCTTAATTTTCAAACACTAAAGACAAAATAGTTAAGAAACAAGTCTAAATTAAAATGTGGCACCAACAGGTTATTGGAGGAACTGTCAATGAGAATGGAATCTTATTTGTTAAGACCACCCATGTTGGAACTGATACTACACTTTCTCGAATTGTACAACTCGTGGAATCAGCGCAGCTATCACGAGCACCAGCTCAAAAATTAGCAGATCAGATTTCAAAGTTCTTTGTTCCTGTTGTGAGTTTAATGATTTTCCTACTTGCTGTTTCTTCATGCTTGCTTCATATTACTGCCTAATACAACTTAATCTCTCTTTACCAAGAATGATTTTCAAGTTTTTTTTGTCTCTTTCTTTCTTTTTTTCTCTCATTTAGGTTGTTGTGGCAGCATTTGTGACATGGCTTGGATGGTTAATTTGTGGAGAAATTGGTTTATACCCCAAACATTGGATACCAAAAGGCATGGATGAGTTTGAACTTGCACTGCAGTTTAGCATTTCAGTGCTGGTGATTGCATGCCCTTGTGCCCTTGGCTTAGCAACGCCAACTGCGATCATGGTTGCATCAGGAAAGGGTGCTTCTTTAGGCGTGCTCATTAAAGGGGCAAGTGCACTTCAAAATGCATACAAGGTTCTCTTTGTCTTCGTTTTGAGAGTCCATTTTGTTAGAACTTAAAATGCCTTAAAAGATGGTAAGCAAATTATTGTTCTAAATACTTACTTTTCTCCGTGTGCTTTTAAAAAATGTTCACTTTAACTTATTCATTTTCATTTCAACGTTAAGATGTTAAAATTAATAAATCAAATTGAAAGTACAAAAATCGAAGTGAACTAAAATTGAAAGTAAAGAAAGACCAACAATATTTGTGGAGTATTTTTAGCTAAATATGTCCCGACTCACAAGAAACACTTAGAAAAACAATTTGAAGAGTGCTGACCCTAGATTATAGAATTGATCAACTTCTTAGTCGGGTGAATATTGAATTACTTCTTCTTTTTCTTCCTTTTTTTTTTCTCTAATCTTACTTTAATATAAGATGATATGTTGTATAGGTTGTACAACTGTGTCCTCAGTTTGAAAGAATTACATTTTTTTCTTCTTTCAACTAGGTGAAAACGGTAGTTTTTGACAAGACTGGAACTCTAACAGTTGGGAGGCCAGAGGTAGTTAGTGTTGTGCTTTTTTCTACATTTCCAATGCAGGAGGTTTGTGATGCAGCAATAGCAATTGAGGCGAGTGCATTTGTAATTCCTTATTCAAATTGAAGATATTCTTGTGAACCTTTTTCATTTTAAATGAATGAAAATTTGTGTTAAAAGAAAACAATACAATAATGCTAGTAGCATGTAGTACACACTTTGACATTAAAAGTTATAATTGAGATCTTACTTTTGTTTAACCCTTGAGTATAGTCAAACAGCGATCACCCTTTTGCAAAACCTGTAGTGGAGCATGCAAAGAAAATGAGAAAGAAGTTCGGGGCCCGAAGCGAATGTTGCAAACGCGTCCAGAACTTTGAGGTGTTCCCGGGAGGAGGGGTTGGAGGAAAAATTGATAGAAAGACAGTTTTAGTAGGAAACAAAAGGCTAATGCGAGTTCACAACGTTGATATTACTCCTCAAGTTGATCGGTATACCATAGAAAACGAGCGACTGGCTCAAACATGTGTCTTGGTAGCTATTAATGGCAAGATAGCTGGAGGTTTTGGCGTTTTGGATACACCAAAGCCGGGTACTAAAGCTATCATATCATTTCTTCGCTCCATTGGCATCTCAACCATAATGATCACTGGAGATAACTTGGCCACAGCCTTTGCGGTTGCAAGAGGAGTTGGGATTAATAAAGTCTTTGCAGAGATGGATCCAATTGAAAAGGCTAACCAGATTAAATCCTTAAAGGTAAAACTTTTGAATTCTGACTCAAAATCTAAAAACAAAGACAGGTTTTCAAAAACTACTTTTTCTCAAGACTACGCAATATGTTTATGAAATGACTTGTGGGTCTGTTGAGTTGAACACAGACGAGAGGCAATATTGTGGCAATGGTGGGAGATGGAGTAAACGACTCACATGCCTTAGCTGCAGCTGATGTTGGTATTGCAATTGGTGCTGGAACCAATATTGCTATAGAAGCAGCTGATATTGTTCTAATGCGAAGCAATTTAGAAGATGTGGTTACTGCCATAGATCTCTCAAGACAAACGGTTTATCGTATATGGCTTAACTACATCTGGGCTCTTGGCTATAATATCATCGGCATGCCTATCGCTGCCGGAATCCTATATCCCTTCTTTGGAATCCGATTGCCACCGTGGCTTGCTGGTGCCTGCATGGCTGCTTCCTCTCTTAGTGTTGTATGTTCTTCTCTCTTATTGAAATGTTATAGGAGACCCTTGAATTTTCAATCCACTTAAAAACTTAATTCAACTTTCTTTTTGTTGTGATTTGATGAAATGGTGATTTTAGTTGATGGTATATTCAAATCACTTTCCAAGATTTGAATATTATTGTTTTGGTACATGGTGGAAGAAAATTTTGAAAAATACTTCCTTGTACAATAAGTATTGAGGAGGTAGTGATTTTTGTTGTTGTTAAAGTGCTTATAGAACTAAATGGTCATTTCACACTCATTCATAAGTAGGTTTGGAAGAGAAAAAAAAAACGTTTTACTATTTAGATTGATGAACAAATTGTTCTTTCAACCTTTGGTTATAGGTATATATTGTTGGAGTTAGATGTCTAGATAGGTATGTTTAGTGATTTGTTTCTTGGAGCAAATTTTGTGGGAGATTGTTAATGTGTATTGTTTAACAATTGTATGTAAGAGAATAGTCATGGAAACTTTTGAGTTTCATGTAAATACTTCATCGTTTATAAGACTTATGTTTCTATCTTCAATATTATTGTGTGCTATTTGTTTATAAGTTTGATTTTAATCACTTTCGAGATGAATCTCAAGCATTTACACGTGTTCTTTCGATACACGTGATTGAATAAGATCAAATGATAGTAGAGAGGATCGACACGCAATGGTTCTTTAAAAATCTCAAGCGAATGATTAACATAAATTTTTATTATTTAGAGAGAATGAAGCACGATGATTTAAAGAAGCTTTTTGCTACATTGTAACCAAGATAGCTTGGTTACTTGACTAAATAAACTATAATTGGTTAATTTCATCGACAAAATCTAGGCTTAATTTCATAAAATTAAAAACCAAAAAAAAAAAGAAAAAAGAAAAAGGTTACTCGGCCAAAATAATTGGTTTCTTTCCAAAAAATAAAAGTACAATTTAAACGGTTAATAATTAATTAGACCATACATGAGAACCCTTAAGTAAATTTTTTTAAAAAAAGTTGTTTTTGTTTTTAAAATTCGACTAAGATTTCAACCATTTATTTAAGTTAGATGCAAATCATTCTAATATTTAATAGAACTTAATTAAAAAAAACAAATTGGTGCACTGTATAGAATCTCAGTGATTTGTGAAATATATATGTTTTGGAAGTGATTTTGAAAAGTAACAATATTGTATATTTTAAAAAATTCATTGGTGAGAGTCAATTAACTATAAATATTTGATTCAGTGTAAATATTAAATCAATCATCAATGTTAAAAATCATGAAATACATTTAAATTCGAAAAAAACTAGATATTACAAAGTCATATGTTTATCACAATCCTGATATCTTTGTTGATTCGAGAAACATTTATTTCAATTAGTTGTGAAAGATAAAAAAAAAATTGAGTTATTTTTGACAATTTCACATATGATTTAGACAAAAAGAAGAAATCTCTTAGCTCATTTAAGAAAATGATTGACAAAGTATTGGTATAGAGTTGAGAATTTGAGGAATAGGAAAGGAACAAACTTATAATGTTGATTAGAGGACTAATTGTGTTGGTAATCATTTTTGTGAATCCAAAGCCTTTGATTTGCCATTACCCTCTAAAATTTCTAATCACTTTTCTCCATCCTCTCTGAAAAATCTCAGCTTTTGGTTCATCCAGAGTGGCTATACATTCCACCATTGGACGAGAACCTCAAAGCTCTACACTTTGTTACAGTGTATAAATTCAAAAACACAACCTCACTTTCCTTTTCCCACCAAAAATTTCTCTCGATCGTTGCACCAAACCAACACGTTTCTATCCTAGTTTCCTTTTTTTTTTTTTTTACTTTGATTTCTGAACAGTTCATATTCTCCGGTTTATATATTCTTGTAATCCAAAATGCCCATCATGGCCGCACCGCAAATTTGGATTAACCCAATTCCATTTTCAATTGAAGATGCCTGATTTTGCTGACTTTAGGGTTTCCTGTCGATAACCCATCTCAGTTTTGCTTTTTTGCTTTGTGTGTGTGTGTGTTTTTTTTTTTTTTTTTTGTTTTTGTGTTTTTTTTTTTTTTTTTTTTTTGGATTTTGGTTTCCCACTGTATGAATTGGACCCTGATCCAAACCCCCATTGTGGATTTGGGTTTGAGTTTTCATCGGCAGCTTTGCCAAAGTCAATGGCGTCGAAGGCTTCTTTGCCTTCACCTTCGGCAGATAGATCGGACCTGCCCGATGACACCCAGGTAATTAGATTTTCTTCCCTTTCCTTTTCCTCTATTACCCAGAATTTAGAATGTAAATGCGGGCGAGAATCTGTTAAAAATTTTGTTTTTTGGATATCATTTACGAGTATTGTTTTTTATTAAACTTGTCAATTTTGACGACGGCATTGTCAGAAGTAGTTGTCGTTTCATCATTGTGTTTTAGTTTGTTTACATTTTGATGAGATGCTTGATCCATTGGTGCTTTGATAACTTTCCAACGACATTCGGAAGTTTTAGCATTAAATCCTGGGTTGTGTCATTGTGTATGTGTGTGTTTTGTTGCTAGGGAATGTACTTTGGCCGAATGGATAAACTTTATTGTTTGTTGTTTTTCTGCTCTTTGTTGTTGTAAATGGCTGCATCTTGTTCTGAGTGTAGTCTCTCTTTACTTTGGCCAAATGGACGACCTTTCTGTAACTCCGTTTATGCCCTCGCCTTTCCTTCAACTCATAATGTTTCATACATCAACAAAATACATGTTTTCTTGAAAAAACAGCTAATCTTTTGTTAATATCTAAGCTTCTCTTCCTCTTTGGAGAGTTTATCATATAGTTAACCTCCAACATTTTTTTTTGACTCCTATCATGCAGCTGATACCACGAGGACAAGATCCTGCTCCTAAGGAAATCTTATCAGTCATTGAATTTCTAAAGAAGCAAGTTGCTGGGGAACGTTGTAACTCCGTACAGGTGCTTAAATCACGGTCGCCCAAATTTCTAATTTCATTGGCTAACTTAGTTGAGTTTTGCGTTCATATTGTATCAAAGTGTTGACTTCTATTGGATCTTCATTGCTCTTTAGAAAAGAATGGAGGAAAACAAGCAGAAGTTGGCTGGCATCACCACTCACTTGTTGAAATCATCTACAGAAAGAAGGATAAGAAGGCTAAGTGATTCAGATAAGGGGGTGGATCTATTGACGAAGAGGCAGAAAGATGCACTTGATATGCAGAATGGTATAGACGTAAGTGATGGGGAAAATGACCGATCTCAAGAAGATGGCCATGCATCTTCTGCAGTTCTTCTTGGATCTAATGTTGCAGTAAGAAATGCTGTACGACCTATTAAGCTTCCTGAAGTTAAAAGATTGCCTCCTTATACTACATGGATATTTTTGGACAGGTTTGTTAAAGCTCAAGGCTCACAGTCCTGCCCCTTGGGTTTTTTCATTTGTTTAAAAATAGTAATAATTAGGAATCTTTCTCTCTCCATATTTCCACGTCAACTTTGTAATGTAGGACTTTTATACATAGTGTGCCTCACAGAAAAAAAGATCTGCACTTTTGTTTGCGCCTTCTGCTTAAACCCCAGAAGACAATGTTGTGCCTTGAGCTTTAAAAAAACACAAAAATAAGTAAAAGAAACTCTAGGGGAATGAAATAAAAACTTGATTTTTTCTGTTTTTGTTTTTGTAAAACAAGATATAAATTTTTTCATCAAGGAAATGAAAACAAACTAATGCTTAGAGATACAAACTAAAAGTATCAAATATACCATAACTGAAAACTTCAGTGCAAGATAAAAACCTAAAACAAAACGAAGGGTAGGAAATATGTAACAAAAGAGTACAATACACTTGAAATTTTGAAATAAAAGCATCCCAACTTTGACAAAGGACTGAAGAACTACTAGAGAGAATACCAATAAGTGATGGGGCATTGAACTATGTGAAGCCTTTAGGATAGATAGTATCTTAGGTATGGGGAAATCCTAGCTTAACTGTGACTTGAAAGGTTTGTAATTTACTGTTTGCGCTTTTAATTAGTAGGCCAATGTTTGGTGGTCAAATGAAACTATATTATTAATTCACTTCTTATTAGTCTGTCTTTAATCTTTGCCTTACAATATCTTTGATATATGTTAAGCCAATCATTTCTGCTTACGTGTAGAACTCAATCAGAAGAACTACTTGGTTCATTAATAGTTATGATTTTGGTGCAGAAATCAGAGAATGACTGAAGATCAATCTGTGGTTGGTCGAAGGAGAATTTATTATGGTCAAAGTGGAGGCGAAGCCCTCATTTGCAGTGACAGCGAGGAAGAAGTAATTGATGATGAAGAGGAAAAGAGAGATTTTGTGGAATCTGAAGATTATATACTTCGGTTGGTACAACCAAATCAATTGTATTCAGACATATGCTAATGATGAATGATATATTCAAGTTTCACTGTCAGTTGTTGTCCATAAGCTATCTTTGACAAGAAATGTAGGGAAAGACAGAGAAAAAACCAGGATGGTTATGAAGTTGAAGATAGTGAAAAAAGCACAAGTGTATACTATGCAAAACCTACATGGGACATGTTGGTAGACCAACATACTTGAATAAAAAGATCAACATGCTTGTGGATTTGGTTTTTTGTATGGCCATATATTCTTCCATTTTTACTCAATGAAACTTGTTGCAGTATTAATAATAGAAAGGCCAGTATGCTTGAATAAGTATTTCTCAAACGATCAGCTGACATACTTATATTAACACAAGTAGTTGAGTAGTTTAAGGAAATCTGGTGATAGCTGCTAGTTTTGCCTCTTTGTACTGCTCTTATCTTTTTCTCATTCAATGTTGACTAACATGCACATTGCACACGCTAGGTTTGCTCCTCCCCTTCTCTCTCCTCTCTCATTGAATCATAATCACCTCTCTTTTCCTTATCTCCTATCTATTGAAGCCTGTCCCCTTTCCTTTTTCGTGGCTCTTAAGGTCTTGACTCCTAGCCAGTTGGCTACTGCCCTCTTTTTTACTTCAAGTTGGTCTCTTCTTCTCATTCTCATGCGCAAAGAACTTTATTTGTCACCTTTTGATCTTCTGTAGAATCACAACTTTCTAATTCCATGATAGCATCTCAAATTCTCAATAACACTAACTCCTTTATCACATGCCTTCTCCAGATCCTTTTTTAGGTTATAGCACTTTTCTTCCTCCTCCAAGCCCTTTGATTTCTGTGCAATACGTATAGACATCATAAAATTTTATTTCTTCTTTGAAGTTGTTTGAGAATCACCAAACAGATTTTCCAATTAATGTTGACTTTTTTTTCAGATGCTAAATGTTATCTCTGATCATCGTTAGTTTAACATTTCAATTGGATGTATGATGGACAAGTGCTCTTTTTTTTTTTTTCCTTCTTCTTGCAAAAACTATATGAAATAACTAGCTATTATTTATCTTGACAGGATGACTATGAAAGAAATTGGTTCATCAGATCTGGTGCTAGAGTCACTTGCCAATTGTTTCTCTAGAAGTCCCGGTGAAATAAAGGTATGGAATTCTACATCGCATAATATAAAATTTAGATGAGCTTTTCTTCTCTGCTTCATCTGATTAAAACTGGTCATAGAGTGTAAGCTTTGGTCCAGCTGTTTCCCATTTGCTTTGTGCTGGCTTTACAGAGATATGAAACACCATCAAACATCTTATACAGGCCAGATATGAAGTGCTTACCCAGGGAGAAAAGGCTATAGGGTATTTCAATAATAGGATCAATGAGGAGATCTTACATATTGGAAGTACTCTTCTTGATAAAGATCTTGATGCAGCTCTTGATTCTTTTGACAATCTATTTTGCCGTCGTTGCCTTGTAAGTTTTCTGTAATTGCTCTTCTCTGAGTTGTACTTATAATATTTTACTCAATATTTGATACGTTTTCTTGCTACAGGTCTTCGATTGTAGACTACATGGTTGTTCCCAAGATCTTGTTTTTCCTGTAAGTTTATGCTAAACGATAATCTTGTATATACGTGATCGTATGTATATATTTTGTTGTATCTATCTTATGAATAGATGTTATGTTGTCATTGATTGAAGTTATTGTTCTAAAATAAAACTCAGGCTGAGAAACAACCTAAATGGGGCACTGTAGGTGAGGAAAATGTACCCTGTGGTCCACTCTGCTATCGATCAGTATGTGTTGGTTTTTTCTACTGTTATGGTTTCCTTGGTTTGATTATTGAACAATATTTGTGTTATGCATATCAATAGTCAAAACCTTGTATATTTGTTCACAGGTACTGAAATCAGACAAAAATGGTATTATAGGGGGTTCTCCACTTCGCAGTGACTTGGAAGAAAAACATCCAATGTCATCTGATGGTACTGGAGCTCAAATCTCCACAAAAAAGAAATCTTCTTGTAAAGCTGGTCGAAGAAGAGCAAAGTCTTATCAAAGTGAAAGTGCCTCATCAAATGCAAAGAACATATCAGAAAGCAGTGAGTCAGAGAATGGACCCAGGCAGGATGGGAATACTATTCATCAATCACCTCCACCAAATTCTAAGATAACAGCAGTGGGTGGAGTTCGAAAAAGAAACAGCAAGCGTGTTGCTGAGCGTGTTCTCATTTGCATGCAGAAACGGCAGAAGAAAATGGCTGCTTCCGAGTCAGAATCTTTAGCCAGTGTAGGTCATTGTCCAAATGACGTGAAATTAAAATCTAACTCATGTAAAGAAAATGACGATACTAGTTCTTCTTCACGTAAGAATATTAGATCTCCTACACCTGGAAGACCTAGGAGGAGGGAATCCCTGACTCAGAAATGCAACAAATTTGAGCAGAATGAAACACTCAATAATTCATTAAATGAGATTATTACTCATCTACCAGCCGACAGTTGTGATGACAACTCAAGGAAAGAAGAGTGTGTGGATGAAAACTTATGGAAGCAGGACTTGGCTGATGATAAATCTTGGAAGCCTATTGAAAAAGGTCTCTATGAGAAGGGTATTGAGATTTTTGGTAGGAACAGGTCTGTGCATACTGTTACGTTTTCTTGTTTAACTTTAGCATATCTTACCGATGTTTTCCATGTAAGCTTGATTCTATGATTTAGCAAATTTGATTCTTTCCAATGGTTTTGTATCATGTGAAACAGCAATGGAGAAAATATTTAATCCTACATCATACAGGCTTCTAGGCATTGCTACAGTTTTTGTTGTTTCCATTTGCCTACTGCATATCTTGTCTGATCTTTGGAGTTATAGGCTTATGGTATATTGTAAATTTCTCATTTTTCTCTCGGAAATTTGTTAGCATCTTGAATTTGGAACACAAAGTATTAATTTGGTAAACTGGATATAGTTAAGACCAACAGTTTTATACATACAGTGATAGGATTTGCTATATGTAGATTCGTACATTATTGTTGTAGTTTGTGCACATTATAATTTTTATGGTTTTCATCTTTCATATAGCTGCTTAATAGCAAGGAATTTACTAAATGGGATGAAGACCTGTTGGGAAATTTTTCAATACATGAATTACTCTGAAAACAAGAATTGCAGCCAAGTGGGTGATGGATCAAATCCTCATCTTGAAGGTTACACCAAGGTTGGGATTTTTTAAAAGTTTTATTCAAGATATTGACTGTAGTTAGGAGAGTTTCGTTGTTCCTTTTTCATAGTTTCATTTACTATACTTTATGCTTATTTTGTTGCTACCTTTTTTACTTTTAGGCTTTTTTTTCTCCTTGTATATTACATTTTGGAATATTTCTCTTTTTCGTCTTCTTAATAAAAAGTGTGGTATCTTTTTCCAGAGAAACAAAGGTTGGATTTTGGAATCATGATCAATATGCTTCCAGTTTGCCTCTCTCGTGTTCCATTTTTATCACCGTCTGCATTTTTTTCCCCTTTAGTACTAAGTTCAATGATGAAATTTTCAGGGTAGTAATGAGGTGAGAAGAAGGTCGAGATTCTTACGTAGAAGGGGTAGAGTTCGCCGACTAAAATATACTTGGAAATCAGCTGCTTACCATTCAATTCGGAAGCGAATAACTGAAAGGAAAGATCAGCCGTGCAGACAATATAATCCATGTGGTTGCCAAACTGCCTGTGGAAAGCAGTGTGCCTGTCTTTTAAATGGCACCTGCTGTGAGAAGTACTGTGGGTGAGTCCTTAGATTCAGAAATCAATTATTTTATGGTTTCCTCATCATAGAATGGGGATGGCATTTGAATTTCGTTTTTCTTTGTTCACTTAGTGTTATTCATATATTTTCCAACCTCTTTCATGATTATTGGCTTTGAGACTCATTTGGTTTATCTTAATCTTTATTATTTCTATTTTTTTTATATGCCTCATTTTGTAGAAAATATTAATGATCCATTTATATTTTAATCTTTCAATTGACATTTAAAGGTGCCCCAAGAGTTGCAAGAATCGTTTTAGAGGATGCCATTGTGCCAAAAGTCAATGTCGTAGTCGTCAATGTCCTTGTTTTGCAGCAGATAGAGAATGTGATCCAGATGTCTGTAGGAATTGTTGGGTCAGGTGAGTTCATTTTTTTTTTTCAATCGTTTGTTGAGATGTTATTTAGAACAGGAATGATAAGGGACTATGTATGTGAGTATGATAAGCTCATGAATGTCTGCCAATCTATTCCATCTTTTATTTAGTTGTTTTCCATAAACTGTACATCTGGTGAGAATCAACAAATAAGCAAGATTTTCTGGAAATCTAGAATCTGTTATATTCCTCATGTCATTGCATGTTTCCTATTTATAAAATTCTGTTCTAAATATGCTTACTGGCACATGGTGCCTTTAACTTAGCTGTTTTCATTTAAAAAATGTTGATTGCTGAAAGCCGTTTGTTGTTATCTAAAAAAAAAAAAAGATAGCTGGTTTTAGATAAGAACATCCATGTCTGCATTTAACGATCTAGGCATCATTCCATTAGTTTAAAGTTAAATCAGGGACCATTTAGAGCTCTTTTGCAAATATAAGGGACCAAAGTGTATCTTTTGAAACCTCAGGGACCAAATAGACATCAACTTCAAGCCTAAGGTACCAAAAATACATTTTGCCCATTAGTTGATTTGTGTACTTGTGTGCATGGTTGTACATGTCATGCATCAATCAGTTATTAGATTTTACCTTTTTGCTTTTTACTGAGTGCATTTCGCTGTGCACATTAACTTACTGTGCAACTTGTCTTTGTAGCTGTGGTGATGGTACTCTTGGGGTTCCCAACCAAAGAGGTGATAATTATGAGTGCAGGAACATGAAGCTTCTTCTCAAACAACAACAAAGAGTAATCACATCTTTACTGTTTCCTTTCAGTTCTTTCTTAGTTTTTCAAACTTAGTGTAAGGCTTTTGTTGTTTGTTTTATTGCATTATGTTGAAGCATAACTGGCTCATGACTACAATAACTTTCATGCTGTATACATTATAAATTGTTCTTAGTAGGAAACAGCATGTTCTGTTTGGATGTTTTTTCCTGCAATTATTAACTATTTTGTTATCAAGGTAGATTCTAACTCGATGACATCTTTTAGGCCTTTGGCCATGTACCTTAAAGTGGTTGTATCAGTGTTTTTTAATTGAACTTGGTGATCTTAGTCATTTTTTTTCCTTATCCTGGCTGATTATGTACGAAGAAGCTACAGGCAAGTTTTGATAAGTCAAGTTTAAATTTAATTCTTACTTCTTATATGTGTGCTTTGGAAGGCTTGTGGGTTCTTATAACCGAAAGGGTTTAGGATTTAGGGGGCGGGGAGGTGGGTGCCCTAGAAGGGATCTTGTAGAGCTAATAGCATCCAAATCAACCCATAAACACTCCTATTTCGAAGGAAAAATCAAGAAATTTCAGATCAGCCATTCTTTTGGGTTTCTATAGGAAAAGGCATTTTCTTTTCACTTCTTTCTCAACTTGTATGAAATTGTACTATCAATCTAAGGTTTAAGTTCAATCTCCCACCCCCACACATTGTCTTTTTATTTCTTCTCTGTAACTAATTATAATTGGGAAAGTTTGTCATGGCTTTGAGACTGGAACATCTTTTTGTATTCCAGGAGGGATTCGGTTACAGTTTGTTATTGATGGGAGTTTACTGTGATAGTTTCTTGACTCCTGTTTGGTTCCAATTTGTTAGGTGTTACTCGGAAGATCTGATATATCTGGTTGGGGAGCATTTCTAAAGGTAACGTCAAGTTCAATCTATGGTAAACTTATCTTCTAATGCTGCCTGCCTTGCTAAATTGTGTCGCCACCTCCAGAATAGCGTTGGCAAACACGAATATCTTGGTGAGTATACTGGGGAGTTAATTTCACATAGGGAGGCTGATAAGCGAGGCAAAATATATGATCGTGAAAACTCGTCGTTTCTGTTCAATTTGAATGACCAGGCATGTTTCTGTTCTTACATATCTGGAAACACTAGCATTGTCTACACTTTAATTCATTTTTGGTAATAATTCGTGAACTCCTAATGCAAGTACTGACATGATTTTATATGGTTTGCTTAGTTTGTTCTTGATGCGTACCGAAAGGGCGATAAACTAAAATTTGCTAATCATTCTCCAGATCCAAACTGCTACGCCAAGGTACACGTACACTCTATGCATCTTTTTGTCGAAATCTGCTAACAATTCCATAACGCCTCCATTCAACTTCTAATCATCTATTGCAGGTCATCATGGTGGCAGGAGATCACCGGGTTGGTATCTTTGCCAAGGAAAGAATCAGTGCTGGGGAGGAACTCTTTTATGATTATAGATACGAGCCTGATCGAGCCCCGGCTTGGGCTAGGAAGCCTGAGGCATCAGGATCAAAAAAGGATGACGGTGCTCCATCGAGCGGTCGAGCAAAGAAACTCGCTTAATTTAACAATTCATTTGAGACTTGGTAAGTTGAAAATTATTGTTATTCTTTTAGACAAAAGAAGCAGTCCTCATTGATGGTAGATGATAGGTGTTATTCTTGGATCAATTTGTAGAGAAAGATCATTACTTACTTCCATAGGAAAATTTAGACTCGATTTTTACTTACGATCCCCTTTTGAGATTTGGCCACATTGAAGTGAAAAGCTTGAGAGTTGGGGGTTGGGGGTGGAGAGGATACAACAGACGTTTATGATTCAAACTGACACTCTGATTGGTTAATTGTTTAAAGAACAAATGGGAGAGAATTCAAAGCCAAGAATTTCATCATTTTCTCCTTTGAATTGCCAAATTACCATCCCTTGTATGATCTTGAATTCACTTGATTGACTTGCAAGAGGCTATATTTGTTTATCATTTGAAGCCATATCTAACCATTCAAACCGAGTTACTTTAGCGTGTTTCGCTTTTGCAATATATACTTTTTTTTTTTCTTATCACACACCTTTTACAATTAAACTAGATTTGCAAACACGAAAAAAAAAATACAATCCTACCGTAGAAGGGAGAATAGCATCATATAAAAATAATGAAGAGCCTATAAAATAAATTAACATATCATTTAATGATCCATTAAAATTATTCGGATCATGAATAAAAATAGTATATACTAAGATAGTATTAGAGATTTGCAACAAACAATCAAAACCAATCTATTGAAGAAGATAGAATTATAAATGGCATGAATGGTGAGTAATATATTATGAAGGCAATCTGCAGAACGCAGAAGGGAAGATGGCCTACCATGTGATGAGCACTCAATTGAAAAAGTACTTCTCAAAGTTAAAAGCATTCAAAAGCTGTCCCCAAATTTCAACTTCAACCCCTCTCATTCATTCATTCATTACCTTATCATTTCAACCCTTTTCATTTCTTAATCAGGAAGAACATAGAAGTGACATTTTTACCGATTTCAACTAGTTTTACTTTTGACTTTGAAGACAATTGTGTTTCTATAAAAATCAACTAAAAAATGAGGTAAATTAGTGTTGGATAAACTTTAGTTTTAAATGTAAAAAATACGAATACTTCTATTTTAAACGTGAGAAAGTAAGTCCTAACATTAGAAAGATTATTTATGATTAACAATTTTGAGTAAATAGACTTCCTATCAAAATTTGCATCTTTGTTTACATTTGTAAACAATTATTCAAAATGTTATATCATACGCACATTTTCCACTTAAATTTATACTTTTTTTTCTTTAAATTATAAGCTTATTTAAAAAGAAATAGATTTAATACATATCCAGAAAACATGAAACCAAAATTGGTGGCATTGAACCAATGAATTTGAAAATTTTCAACATAGATATTGGATTTGTGAAAAATATACTAAATAAACAAAACAAATTTTAATTTACAAAAAATACAACATGTGACTAAAAAAGTGTTTTTAACAAATTCAATCTTACTAAACACCCAAACCAAATAAGATGTAATCAAAGCAATTTTAGACACAACTTTAGTCCAACTAACATAACTTTTTAAATATTCTACTATTACTTCGATGATTTCATGAAGGTTTGAATATAAGAATTGTTTTGAATAGGCTTTTTTGCTGCTAAAAAATCATTGAAGTGCAAGAAAGTGTTTCTTCTAATAACTGAAAAATTCATTCTTGACGAACCCTAAAACGATACTCATGAAGTAGAATAAAGTAAGATAGGGTATGAGAAAGAGGAATTTAGAAGTCCAAGAAGATGCAAAAAGGAGATATGGTACAAAACGACATAGTTTCAAGATCCTTAAATGAAATAAATAAAGTATGAAAGAGAGCAATGAAAAGAAATATAAAGTGGTTTAAGTTTGTCTTAAAATAAGAGAAAAATTAAAGCTAAGGGAAGGAAGAAGAAAATCCCGCGTTTGATACCCAAAATTTGTCATCTTCCCTTTTGCTTTGCTCGATCTTCTTCTCTCTACTGTCTGAGCTCTGCAATGTTATCAACCAGTTTATGGGAAATTCCTTCTTCGTCTGCCATTTTGTACATCTTTCTGACTCTGTTCTCATTCCTTATGTCCATTTCATTCGCTTGCTTTAATGGAAATTGCCAGGTTCTTGCTTCATTTTCTACTGAATCTCGATGTGGGTGTTCTTTTTTTTCCCTTTTTCCTTTCTGGGTTTTCATTCAACTTTGAGAATCTTCAGGTTTTGGAAGCTTGTACGGCTGCTACGGATTGTGGGTCAGGTCTCTATTGTGGGAATTGCCCTGCTTCTGGCAAGAATCAACCTGTTTGTACTAGAGGCCAAGCAATCGTTCCCACTTCTGTTGTATGTTTTCTAGTTGATAGATTGCTTTAGAATGGTGGATTAATTGAATGACTATATGCGATTTTGTTAGATTTTGATTTGTTTTTTTTTCTCTCTGAGATTTAGATTAATGGGTTGCCATTCAACAAGTACACTTGGTTAGTGACTCATAACTCGTTCAGTATTGTTGATACTCCGCAATTGGATGGAGTTCAGAGATTGACGTTTTACAATCAAGAGGATATCGTAACTAATCAATTAAGAGTATGTGATTTCAAGCTTGTTGTTTATTGCTATTTTGATCTGTATGTTTCTTGGATTTTGGAAGACTAATTATGTATCTCATCTTTTACGTTATAAATTTGTTTGTGTTTTAGATATTGTATATTATATAATATTAAATTTACCTTCTAATTTAAGATTTTTAGTCAATTTAATATAGAATCAGAGCAGGTAATCTAGGAGGTCACGTGTTCAAACCCCTCCAATGTTATATTTACTCTCTAATTAATATGGATTTCTACTTGTTGGGTCTTTTTCAAGTTGAGAGTGTTAAATAACATAATATTAAATTCGTCTCCACTCATTAGCTTAAACTTTTGGGTCAATAGGTTATTTGACATAAATGTTTCATTTTACACTGTTTGTTGTATTCAGTTCTTTTACTAGTAAGCATTGTTGATCTTTTGTGTTTCTCGATTTCACTTTTTCCTCAGAATGGAGTGAGGGGACTGATGCTGGATATGTATGATTTCCAAAACGATATCTGGCTCTGCCATTCATTCAGGGGACAATGTTTCAACTTCACTGCTTTTGTAATCGATCTTCTTCTTCCATCTTCCACTTTTTTCCAATTTATGATGTTGAAAAATGAAAATGTTGTTTGACCCTTTTGGTTCTGTAAGCAAGATTGTGAATTTGTGACTATTGATATTTGGGTGTTCTCAGCAACCAGCAATTAACACATTAAGAGAAGTGGAAGCATTCTTAACTGAGAACCCAACTGAAATTGTGACCATTATAATTGAAGACTATGTGCATACTCCAAAGGGGTTGATAAATTTATTCACCAATGCTGGGCTGGACAAATACTGGTTTCCAGTATCCAAGATGCCAAAGAAGGGAGAAGATTGGCCTACAGTCACTGAAATGGTGCAACAGAATCATCGGCTTCTTGTTTTCACATCCATCGCATCAAAGGAAGCCGAGGAAGGAATTGCTTACCAGTGGAAGTACATGTTGGAAAACGAACGTAAGCGTAAAGTGAATGCAGTATTATTCATGACTTTGAGTTTTGTCTTGAATCTTGATGATGAATAAGTTCGTAATCTTTGGATTTCAGCTGGTGATCCTGGAGTTGTACCTGGTTCATGCCCAAACCGAAGAGAATCGAAACCACTGAGATCAAGAAGTTCTTCTCTGTTCCTTCAGAATTACTTCCCTACATATCCAGTGGAAGCTGAGGCTTGCAAGGAGCATGCCAATCCACTTTTTAATATGATCTCCACATGCTATAAAGCATCTGGGATCTTGCCAAACTTTTTGGCTGTTAATTTTTACATGGTATGAGTTTAGTTCACTTAACGAGTATCAACTGAAATTCACAATGAGTAACATACCATGATGAAAATCATGCAGAGAAGTGAAGGCGGAGGAGTATTCGATGCTTTGGATAAGATTAATGGCCAGACGCTATGTGGGTGTAGCACACTTGCTGCCTGCCAGGTTTGTCCAGACAAGTTTTCAAATTGCTCACTATGTTGAAGTTTATTAATATGAATTACATTTGGTCAATCACTTCTGATTTTTTTTTGTTTCTCAGAATTCTTTGTTAGGTCTAGGCATTTGAGTTTCTTCTTTTGATTTGGTGTTTTGTTTCTCAAATAGAAAGACCTTTATTTTTAACTTAATGGAAATATAAGTAACTGTTTTTCAATGTTTACCCCAAAATAATATTTGCAAATATATTTGTGATTCTTCTATCCTTTCCTTTTATAGTTTATTATTACAATAATTGCAAGACATTATATATTTAAATAACAGTGAAAAAATCTGTTTTGGGGAAATCAAAAACAGCAAATATTCATTATTTTGCTTCTACCTTATAGTATAAAAACCGATTCGAGAAATATTTTTATCAAGCCATTCATGAAAGAAAAAATTATGCTTTGTTTTTAAAAACATAAGGCACCTTTTTTATATTACTTTCCAAAACATGTCAGCTCAGCTTTTACAAGATGACATTTGTTCTGTGCTTGCCACAACATCCTCTGAACCCATAATAGAACTAATTTAGATTCCATTCTGGGGAATTATCCACAAGATGGTTGGTGGTTTGGTATATTGAATTGTGATTCTGCAAAGTTTATATTAATGCGACATTGACATCCCCTTAAATATTCATTTACCATGACATCTTATTGGTGCCATTTTCCAGGCTGGAGCTCCTCCTGGTACTTGCAAGAGTATTCCAGCACCCAACACTGGCTCAATGAGCAGTACCTCTGGCAGCTTTACCGGGACTGTTCAATTCTCGAAATCATCAGCTTCGAGAGTCCATTCACCGAACCTCTTGGTCCTCTGGTTTTTCTACTTACCATTGCTGGCACTCTTAAAAACCACAATCAACACTCATCTAATTGGATTTTGAGCAAGTATTCATGGAGGTTAATCTAGTATATTGTATGTAAAGATTGAGTCATACCTGATGTGCATCCCGGCCATCCTATAGAGATTATTAGAGTGATAGACTCTAACATTAAAGGAAACATATTTTGAGATTTTCGTCCAGGGAAGGTAAGTTGTTGCAGAGGTACAGGAGGATCCAAAACCGAAATAGATCCAGCATATGACACGAGCTAGTTCAGGTGTGCAAAATGCTTCACCATGTCACATTTGCTTTATCCTTGTTCTAGGATGTAATGCAATTTTCATTAGGATTTGTGTTTATTAAGCTTTGTTCTCTCTTCTGAAATTTGTTTCTTAAATTTGTGTTAGCTTTTCTAATGGTTTCTCAAAAGTGTTTAAGCTTCTCGACCTTGTTAGGCATTTTTATAAACACAAGAAGATGGACAAATTTTTCTTGGAACTAGAAGTGACGTTTGGAATATTTGAATTTTATAGAATTGTTGACAAAATGTTCTTTCTTCACTGGAGAAAAGCAAAATTTTTACTTTTTGGATATGAGAGATGAGAAAGAAGATTAGATTACCAAAGGTTATTCTATTTTATATTTTACAAGTCTTAGTTTTTTAAAGTTGATGGGAGAGATCAAACCATCTACTAACACAAAAATTAAGTTCTCTATTTTTTATTAAAAGAAAAAACAATTCTTCTTCCTTCGTGCTGTTAGTTTTCTTTAAAAAAAATACTTGGGTGTATCAAAGTTTATCAGGGTTTATATGTATATTTATACCTATATTTTTCTCATCCATCAGAGACCTTAATTTAACCACAAGTGACGTTCTATGATTAACTTATTGAGATGCATGGAGATCGGTGTGATCTAAACACCACCGAAAATATTACTCTTTTGTTTTTGTTATTGATTTTGAATCACTCTATATTGCAGGTTTTCTTGGAGGCAAAAGTGAAACAATGAGTGGGTGTAATGCAATCATCTCTCTTATGGATTATATTGAAGACTTCTTTTATATCCTTTTGTTTGTTCTGATTTGCTTCCTATCTACATTGGATAGTTGTCTCACTCTATTCATTATACCACCATTCATCTTTGCCTAATGCCCTTACCATTCAAACTTGTTTTAAAAGAGATGGAAAATATCAAAGTCATTCTCTTAAATTAAATTAAACTTGATATACATATTATTACGACTTTGATATTCTTAACGAATTCGACTTTAGGAATGACGAAAAAAAGAGAGGAAAAAGTTTCATTTACATGCTCTAGCAAATGATTGTATAATCAACGCAAGCTTAACAAATCAACCTAAGCATTTTAGTCATGTAACCATCCTTCTAAATAAATCAAAATAAATCATTTGTATAATTTTTATAAAATGTAATACAAATGATTTAAATCCATAAACATTTACCTTTATGGGTAAAAAAATATGGCAAGAATTATCAATAATAGCAAAAGTTTTAATTATAATTAGACTCTGAGGAACCGTTTGGAGCAAGGACAATATAAGATTACAGTAATTTTTCAAAACTTTCATTTGTTGCAATTTTTACTATTTTATCTTCATTATTTTTTTTTTTAATTTTTTGCAACAATGTTTACTATCTCTTGATTAAACTAAAATAGTTTTCACTACAAAAACATCACTATAATCTAAGTTAAAATAATCTATCCCTCAAATACAAACTATGCGTAATCAAATTATAATAACCTAAGATTATAAAAACTCGTCTTGTCCCAAAAGCTTCTTGATTTAAATTTTACTATATATCTAACTTGGATAACAAATGGAAATCATAGGTGAATCATGATTTTTAGGCCCCAAAGAAATGTATTTATGGGACAATAGGAATATAAACATATTTAGCTCGAAAATAAGCGAGCTTAGTTTTTACATACAATTATATTTACACTAGGAGAGTATAATTTAGTTTTGAATGAACAACTGAAAGTAACATAATCAGCTTTATTGGGGGAAAGATAAACAAATCTAATATTTTACTTTTGATGATGAAGAACGCAAAGATGAAGATATACACATACAATAGAAGCTTTACAGGTTATATGAAGAATATTTTATAGCATATTTCACACAACAGACCACATAGAATTAAGCAGACTTCTTGATTTTATTTGCAGGGATGGACTTATCGCAACCAAACCAATGAAGCAGTCTACAGGAACCCTCATTCCCCAAACATTTATCGACTCGAGTTTACGGCATTTACTTACAAGAATAAGAAGTCCGGTCTCTGTTACATGGCGACAGCTCCAAAGGACAATGGTCTGCAGAATTAAGAAAGACATGGACTTGATTAAAGATTGTGTGCAATACATATAGGTATTATGTAGGGAGTGAAGGAGATGCTTGGAATAATCACCTTCAAATTTGGGCAGCTATCTGCAATAGCATATAGAGATACGTCTGTGACAAAGGTTCCACCGATATTCAAGTTTTGTAAAGAGTTGGCTCTGGAAATCTTGGAACACAAGCAAATATAGTTTTAGGAAAAGGAAGTGACATGATGTTAGTAAACAATGTAAGATACCAAAATGTGGAAAAAAAGTCTATTTTAGAACAAAAGTAAAGTGAAAGCACATGTGGAATACAAATTTTTTATACGTGGGTGGAGGGATTTGGATTTTTTTCCCTTTTTTAATATCTACAAATGCATGGATTAGCTCATAAGAACTTCAACTAATCATACAAAACAGTTTGGTTAAACCTACAACATTTGATTGGCAAGAAAATTTGTAAAATATTAAATCCTAGGTATGTGGCACTATGGATTATACTTGTTCTCTTTTGGCCTTTTATCGAATTCAAGCCTTTTATTTACCTTTGAAGCCAACCTCATGATGACTTTAGGGAATTGGGTCTATGACATTTTGATTGAGAATACATACTTTGGGTGAGTTAATTTCCGCCTATGAATTACCATGTTTTGAAAGTAGTTTCTTGCTTTTTTCCCTTATGAAGATTTATTTTTAAGAACAAGTGCATTTCCAAAATTTGTGAAGTAGAGAGAACAAGAAAATGTTGTCAAAAACTTCCTCCTAAAGTCCAGTAAAGAACATGAAATTTCAGGACAAAGAGAATTTCTCAAACTGGTGTTTACTTTTGGATTGACTCTAGAATATCCAAAACTACAAACAACAGATATTCTAGATGATGAACAATTTAGAGAAATCCAATAGTTCAAATCCCACCTAAACTCATACTCCAATAAAAAATCAAGGTTTATTTCATTAGAAATGTTTGTTCTAAGATAATATCAAATTCATACCAGTTGCACAACACCCTTGTCGGTGATCCCTGCCATACCCCAAAGCGAAATGGACTTGAGGTTGGGTATGCACTTTGCAAGAGAGATTTCATACAATCCATGGTCTGTTATATGGCAACCCCAACGGCTTCTTGAGCTGAAGAACACGAACCATAAACATCAAGAATATAACACCAGATTTACAAACACAATTTCAAATAACTTTCTCCCTAAATTATTCCCAAACAACATCACAATCTCTTAAGATAAACCTCTGTTTTTGTGGTTCGTAATCGTAAAGCCAATTGAATCAATTAACCTGGCGAAATTGAAAAACTAGTTTCATCTCACAACACACAACACCAGTAACTATCTGTAATTAGAACCTACTCGAAGAAAAGCAAACTGACGAAAATTTCACTGAAATTTCAAGAGAGAGAGAGAGATTACATGTCGAGCTCCCGAAGACTGTACGCATGGCGAATAAGGCGAGCAGTGGAGTTATCATCCATCTTCCAACCAGCAAAACTCAAACTCTTCCTCCTACCGAGAGACAGTTTAACTCCTTCCTTCCATTTCCTACATACGCCGCACGCCCTGCGTTTTCCCAGTCACATAAACCCTCAAAATTAGAGGGAAATAACAATAGCAATTGAAGGGAAAAAAAAATTCAACAAAACCGAAATTGAAAATGAATTACTGAGCCAAATCGGTGAAGGAGGTGATCATAGCAAAAATATGAGCCAGTAGGTCAATCGGCAATCGATCAATCTCCGGTTCCAACTCCATCTCTACCGACCACACAACAGCTGAATCCATTCTAGCCGTATACCAATTTGGAAGAAGAAAAAGAAGAAGTTTACGGCGTTGAAAAACGAGGAAATTCACGAGTTGAATTCGTTACTTTTGGCAAAAGATAAGCATAAAAAAGCAAACGGAATATTCAAAGAAGAGAGAGAAGGAGAAGATGTTGACATAATTTCGCCACCATTTCAAGAATCTGAGCTCCAAATTATATGATACGAACGAACATTTTGTTCGGTTTTTTCATGAATTTAGGAAATTCCCATGATGGAATCACTCATATTGTCTCATTCTCTCGCAAAAGCTTCGCTGTATTTGAATTCATCCGACGAATTTCGTTACAATTTACTTCCAAATGTATAAATTTAGTCCCAATAAATTTTGAATTTAGTTCTTGCAGTTAGTTTATTGTTAATTTTAAGTTTGAGTAATAAGTAGCTGTTCGCAAACTAAAAAACCACTCTTAGAGTTGTTTGGTTTCTAGTGGAATGAGATTATAATGCAATTCAAAATTCATGTTTTGTACGTATTTATTTTGCTTTTGCTTTCGATGAAATGTTACGGTGATAGTGATAGAATTTAAAATTTTGCTATACCTTGAAAATATTTTAATTTATTTTGTTATTTTTAAAAATGTCTCTAATTTATATTAGTTAGGTTTTTTAATTTTTAATTAGATACCCACCTTCTTATTAATATTTAAAGTATTTAAAATAATTAACATAATTATAGAAATATTGTTTCAAATAATAAATCTAATTAAAAATATCAACAATATAATAAAATTTTATTGCCTATCAGTTATCAGTGTTTATCAATCTATATTTTGTTATATTTATAAATATCAACAAACCTATATTAATATATGCTTTCTTTTATTGTTTCTAAAACTTTTTCATCAAGATCAAAGCACTTATGAGTTCACTTTTTGGACCAACCAAATGGCACTAGTGACAGAAGTGTTTGGTATGCAACCAAATAATATAGTACGTTAGATTATAATAGTAAGACTAACTAAGAAAACCTTATATGAAATTCATTATTTATTTCATTAGATAATGTCATTCTCATGATGACTTGGATAAAAAGGACATTTCGGTCCATAGTTAGCGAGCTTCGTTTTTACGTACCCTTATATTTATTGTAATTACCATGTGTGATATTTTATTAAAACTAATAATTAAGTATATCTAACAACAATTTTAAAGAACGATAAATATAGCGAAGCATATCCCACTAATATATATTTAGATTCCACGTATATAGAATCGTGAACGCACTTTTTGGTTATATTTAAAGTGACATATTATTATATTTTACACCCATGTAGAATCAAGAACACTTCTTGATTTTATTTGAAGTGATGGACTTATTGCAACCAAACCGACGAAACAGTAGATAGGAACCCTCATTGCCCAAACATTGATTGACTCGAGTTGGTGACAATTACGTACGAGAATTAGAAGTCCGCTCTCCGTTACAAGGCGACAGCACCATAGGACAATGGTCTGCAGAATCAAGAAAAGAAAGTATGCAACTGATCATTAAAGATTGTGCAAAACCCTAATGGTTAATTGAAAGAGATCATTGAGAATATAATATTTAATCACCTTTAAATTTGGACAATTGTCTGCTATTGCAAGCAATGATATATCTGTTATATAGGTGCCACCAATATTGAGGTTTTGCAAGGAGTTGGCTCTTGAAATCTTTGAACACAACCAAAAATGGAGTTTTACCAAAAAGGAAGTGGAAATAATGCTAATGAATTGTGAAAGGACATCAAATATGTACAAAGGGGATGTCAACATGATTAACCTAAGTACACATCTAAAACTATAAACTCGAACTAAGATACTTTGCACCTTTAAACATAGGTTGAAATAGCCTGCACTTCAAATACAAATTAAAAAAATCTCCACTCTAAACTCGACATAAGACTATTATAACTAGGTCAACTGATAACTCCTTAATTACTTTTCTACATTTTAAAACAGTTAAAAGTCAAGTGAAGCATATAGGATTATTGTGACTAGGTCAGAGAAATGAAGATATGAACAATAAATATTGTATAGCAAGTAAAATTTATAGAACTTAAAGGATATTGGGTAACTATTTTGTTTTTAGGTCTTTTGTCTTTTTCTCACAATGATTACAATTTTCGTAAGCTAAACAGTTGAGAGTTGTTAAGAGTCGAATTCTAAAAATAAAAACAAAATTTAAAAAACCTAAATCATCTTGAAACAATTATACATCAAGGAAGCAATATGTCTAAATCCAATGATCGATCCAAGACAAAGATAAAGAATCCAGAAACAGATAAAAAAAATTTCTAATTATCTGAGTAACTAATCTAGATGAGAATGATGATTAATCGAAATAGAAAGGGTAAGACAATAACGTTACCAGCTGCACAACGCCCTTGTCGGTGATCTTTACCATACCCCAAAGAGAAATGGACTTAAGATTAGGAATGCACTTCGCAATAGAGATTTGGTTCAATCCATGATCTGTTATTTGGTAACCCCAATGGCTTCTTGAGCTGAAAAACAAAAAAAGATATAAATATTATACTTAGAGAATCACACACGTTTATTTCTTTTTCTCTTAGGGCTGTTCTAACATATTTTTGTTTTTTCACTTCTCTAATTTTTTATCATCCATGCAGCCGAATCGATTAAAAATTAGGGGTGTACATAAGAAGTATTAGAGTAAAATTATGAACCAACTCAGTTCAACTCAAAGTATCCAATTGACAAAAAAAAAAATTATTCAATAGGTAACCGTCAACCCAACTCAACCAACCAAAAAAATCATTGAAATTTTATTTTTGAATATGAGAGGTAAACAAATTGTAATTCAAGGTGCTATGTGATATATATATATATATATAAGGCATTTTTAAATATAGTAAAATAAATTAAAATATTTCAAAATTTTGGATTTTATATATCAATGAAACTAATAAACTTCTATCACTTTCTAAATATATCAGTGTCTATTAAATCTGAAATTTTGTTAAATGTTTTAAACATTTAGTCAAATTTGTTATTTTTTACGATTCTTCTGTATATAAATACACACGTTAACATTCAAACCTAAAACCTAAAATCACTTAAAAATTATATAGGTACAGGTATATATTATATACATATTTGGGTTGGGCCGAGTCAACTCGAATCCCCAACTCCTTACTGCACAATTCACTTACTCGGTTTAACTTTTTTTTTATTATTAAACTTTCTAACTCAACCCAACACAAAATTTAAGCAACTAGGATTAGTGAGAAAAAAAAAGATTTAAGCAATTTTGTAATGAATACAAACATAGTTAGAGAATGATTACAAATCAAGCTCTCGAAGACTGTGTTCATGGCGAATATGACGAGCAGTTGAATCATCCTCCAATTTCCAACCAGCAAACCTCAAACTCTTTCTTCTACCAATTGACATTTTAACTCCATCTTTCCATCTTCTACACACTCCCCTCGCCCTAACAGACCAATCCCAAGAAAATCAAAACACATTCATAAAGAATAAGTGGGAGAAAAGAAGAAGAAAAAATACAAAAATTACTGAGCCAAATCGCTGACGTATGTTATCATCGTAAAAATATGAGCCAATAGATCAATCGGTAACCGATCAATCTCCACCGCCGACTCCATCTCTTCTCCTCTCTGATGTTGTTATTCACTTGATCGTATTTCAATTTGCTTTGAAACAATGAAAAGGGGTTGAGAAAAATAAGCATTTATATAAACCATGATTTGACATCATTTTCATATTGCTCTATCAACGTTGTTTGAAGATTCTGAGCTCAAAGATATCCACACAAAAATGGAAATACATATGATAGCTTTTCATGGTCTTAAACATTTATGGGGCCACTTTTTAATTTGGACTTTGATAGGCATTTGGAGCATTTTATAGTTCGTAGATTATAATAACATTTTGGGTTTTAATTGTTGAGTCCTAGAGATGGGTGAATCAAAATTGGGTATCTAAATTAATTTGTTTATAAAAGTTTAGAAGTATTGTGTGTATCAAACAAAATCTAATGTTTAATTAATGCAACTTGAAAGTTGAAAAATACAAATTAATTAATTAAAAGATGAAAAAGTAGTAACTGTCCTTTTTTAAAAAAAAAAGACTCAATTATATTAGTAAATTCTCAAACTCATTTTGAGCCTCAAGTTGAGATGGGTCCATGGAATCACTTCATGAGGACCTCAGCCATCATCCAATCGTTCTCGTTCTCTTAAGCAACCATCGTAACCATCCTCACCATTTAGATGTTATTTTTATTGCTTTAGAAAGAAAAAGAAAACTTTATTTGAAGTTTCAATAAAGAAAAATACTTGGATGTATAGCATTGACTACACACCCATCTCCATGTTGTTTTTATTCGTTACGTTGAGGTCCACTACCTTGACACATACTCTAGCTCGCACACTATTACGAATATCATCAACATGAGAAACTGTTAAGGTGGCAATCAACTCGACCTAACTGACTACCTTTTTTTGGAGATGGACTTGGACCTTCATAGTAGGATTTAGGCTTAAAGGTCCATTTAGGTGGATTTAGGCCCAATTGGGATCATGACCCCTAAAATACTGAAAAATATTCCATAACCTTTTCCTAAAGTACACTGCCAATGAAAAAATCATTACATTTGGTTTTTCTTTTCAAAATATTTGATGACTCGAAAAAACGATCGAATCAACTTAACCTGATATGAACTAAGATGTCATTGTATTACCTTCGAAACCTATCACACACTCAAGAACCAATAATCTACATTTAATATTGAATTCTTACATTCAAGCGGAAGTGAACTCAACTTTGAAGATTCAAACAATAGTAATTACTCATAAACTTTATAATTTGTTTCAGCTAATGCTACATGATGAAACCAATTGAGCTTTATTTGTAATTTATTTATTTTGCATAAATGTACATTAGTTTTTAGGTTATTTTAACATTGGACCCATAAATGTTTATTTGGATTTTTAGTTTCTTTCGAGTTATGGGTAAAATGGATTTTTTAAGTCCCTTTAGTAGGTTGGGTTTAAAGTAGGAAAACAAAATACAACACATTAGTATTTATGTTTATATATATAATATATATAGATTTAGGGTTTTCAATCAATGAAAACTATCTCGTAGATGACAAGGTCTCTTCACCAATATTTTGCAATTTTTTATTCAGTGTTGCATGTCAAAGGCATTCAAGTAAGTTTGATCACTATGAAATACTCGAACTTGGAGCAAAGAACTAGTTCTCCTTATCTATTGGTCTTCAATCAAAGAGTAATCCAAATCTAATACTTTTCTTTGAATTGTTATCAAATTGTGTTTTGGGTTTTAGACTTTGATGTTAGACTTTACCAAATTGGGATTCCAATTTAGGTTTTTGTCATATCATACCATGTGCACTTTAGATTAAGTTATTAAATCATTTCGATTCAAATAAATGGAAATTTTATGAGTTGGGTTGGTTCATAGGCTCATCTATAGTGACTCAAACTAGTGTCGATCATTTGATAGAATTTGAAATTTTGTTCTATTTTGTAAAGATTTTAATTCATTATTCTATATTTATGAAAATGTCCCTATAAACAAACTAAATATGACCAATAACATTGAAGGCACAATTTGGGATGAATTTCCCTTTTCTTGATCATGGATTTGACCTAATACTTTAACCCGACTACAAAAAAAATACTGGAAAAACTTTGACATGAGCTCTTCGAAGTGTCTCTCAAGATTTTGTCTCTTTGATTTATTGTTCTTAAATTGAATTTGACTTTTTTTTTTCTCAATGTCGATTTGAACTAATTATAGTATTATGAAATCAAACAATTAAAGGAAATAGAAAACATAAGCATCCAATAAATCGACACGGTTCACAAACAATGTGTTAATTACCACATCTACATGCAGAGTGGAGAGAGCAATTCTATAATTGGACAAACCATGGATAGATGCGTCCTTAGGGTTAGAGAATTTATCGTATACGAACTCCTTTAAACTCTATGACCAAAATTGCAAGTAACAAAAATTTCAACCTTCACTAGGAAGCAGCTTCCTGACCGTGATGGATGCATAAATTTTGAATCTAGGGATTGAAAGACCTTTTTACCCCTAGATCAACTAATATATATGTAAAGAGCAAAATGTTGAGATGGACTTCTGGACCTACACTAAATCTGTCGGATAGCAGTAAGATATGATGTTTGTATAGATATCTTAGACAACAACGAAATCACACCATTGTTCACTTGTATTGTTATATTTCAACAAATAAAATATATACGTATTCATTAAGAAGTTGTGATAACCTAAGAAAGGAAACTAGGAGAGAGTACTAAGTTATTTTTAAAAGAAGAAAAACATTTATCTCATTGTGGTGGCCCCAACCACATAGTATCAAAATCCAATGCTACTTTCTTTTTCTTTTTTTATTAAAGAAAAAATATATACCAATACTCTCTTTCTTCATCACAATCATATAAAAAATATATATTTGTTTATTAAAAAAAGGAGCTTTTTGTTTATTAAAGGAACTTTTTGTTTTAAATCTTTCTTTGAAAGTTTAGAAACAAAATAGATCCACAAATCTAAAAAAAGTTAAAGAACTACAATATGAAAATTTGAAGGACCAAAAATGAAAATTTCCACCTTCTTTATTAAGTTTTGGAGGAATAAATTATAATATAATTTTTACATGTATAAAAGTAAACAAAGTATTTGAAGGTTAATTATGACTTTTTTTAGAGAAAAATTTATGAAACAACAAACAAATAAAAACAAAAGTGTAAAATTCCAAAATAGTGTTTTGGTATGGGATTTTACAATATGCTTAAGACAACATAGAATAAAGCACAATTAATGGAATACATATATATATATATATATATTTCATAAGTGATTACTTTTGAAGTTGATGAAATCAAATATATATGTATACAATAGAGAGAGAGGTTGCGTTGCCTTGAATTTGCCAAGAATATTCCATGATGAAATGTCCATAATTAAAATCGTTATGATCACGGTAGCATTAAACCAAAACTTAAGGTCACTCCAACAACTTCAAACAAGTTAGGGTGACTTTCCATTATTGACTTAAACATTGGTCAGGTCGTTTCTTCGATCAAATCGACTAGAAATGGTTTAAGTAAATGTTCCAATATTCAATTTTGACCACAAAGAAGTGCAAATCGAGCGTTGATAGATCGATTTAAAACAATTCCGTTTAGATTAGTTTAAGCCTTTAAAATTCTTTTAAAATGTTTTCGGTTTGAAAAACCAATCGAACATATCCTTATCTTCTATCAACTATCTTTGATTTGGACGATTTTGGTCGGTCGACTCTGTAGTCTATCGTGCTTTTACACCCTAATACTTGCAATGAATATGTAATACATACATCGTAGAATATAGAAATTTGAAAATGGTATTTATATTTATGTAAGACTAGTTCATTGCACGTGTCGTACACATCAAGTTTGAAAAAGACAAAAAAAAAAGTAGGAGATTTGTGAAATTTTAAAAGTAAAAGACGTGTTCGTTTATTCAAACATATCACTTTAACCCAAATATTGTAATTGAAAAACGATGTAGTATGGTTAGATTGTGATGTTTCATATTTATAGTTTAGATTATCATACTGAAACATGCAAGATTATACTACTTTGCATGTAATCACTTTTATTAATAGTCATGGTAAAAGACAAAATAGAAATTATGAAAAATTATATGAATAAAATGGAGATGTTTTCGTATATATGTTTATGTTAATTTGAGAGTAAAGATAAAAATTAAAAATATATAACGGCTATAATTACTTACCCTAATCAGAAAATCAATTGAAAATTCGAAAAAGAATAAGTAAGATTTTAAAAAATGAGGTAAATCTCGATCTCCATTCTATCCAAGATGCATCAAAAAAGCTGGAAAAAAAAATATAGGTTGTAAAATTTTGAATAGTCAGTCTCGATGCCTCGATGAAGAAATACGAAAAAGAAAAGTACTAATTCTAACAATTTTTCAAAGAAGTAATTATAGAATCATAAGAACTAAATTCAAACGCTTATCTTGAAATGTATTAGTATAAAAAGAAAAAGAAAGCTCATAACTTTGCGGTCAGTTACTCTCTTCTTTTTCGCTGTCCTTTTAACGGTCTCCTTCTCTCTCTCTCTCTCGCTCTCGGTTGTGTGATGTACGATCGAGTTCCGATATCCACCTTCTTTCCTTCTTCCTCCATGTTCAACACTTCCCGCGAATTTCCTTTCTAAGCTTTCGTTTCTCTCTACAAATTCAATTCATTCTCTCTAAACCTTGAGCTTTTCTTCTTTTTCCCTGATGGCCGAGAAATCGAACGGGCCTAGAAATGGAGATTGTTCCACTCGGGTTATTCCTGGCCCAACCAACCCCATGGTTTCTCCTTTGTTAACCGATCTTTATCAGTTCACTATGGCTTATGCTTATTGGAAAGCTGGCAAGCATAACGAGCGAGCTGTGTTAGTTCTTTCTTCTTCTTCTTCTTCTTCTTCTTCTTCTTCTTCTTCTTCTCTCTTTTATATAATGCCTTTGTTGTTTTTGTTGGGAATGGAAATTCATCTTTTTTTCAATTGGGGTTGCTGTATTTCTCTTGATTTTTTTGTTTGTTTGTTTATTACTTTGGCTGTTCTGTTTGGTTTTCAAACTGTTTGCTGCTGAGTTGGGAACTTGTGAAATTGAGTCGAGGGGAGAGGTTATTACTGTTTGAATTAAGAATATTAGTGTTTAAATATACATTCGTGAAGAGTTTAGGATTCTGACTTGGTGGTGTTGCATGAATTGCAAAAGAACACTTCATTATCTGGTGAAACCCATGTTTCTGTTTTGCGTTCTATGCCCTTTGAACTATTTCATTCCTTCTCAATGAAAACACAGTTTCTAACTTTCAAATAATAATAATTATTATTATTATTATAACAAATAAGGCTTTGTGTTAATTAAAAGATCCCTTCAACGGCTTACTCGCCCAAATACTTTCTATGACCTTGAACGTTTGGCCTGGATTCTTTTTTGCACTCCGTTGGGATTTGCTATTGAGTAAATTCTGTATTTAATCCTCGTTTCTAAAAAAATCTGGTTATTTTCATATGATATGATTGCTTAATTCTTTTTCCTCAAATGCGATTATAATTAGCTCTCTTGGTGCATTGTCTTTGTGAAAGAACAACTTATTGCTGGTAGGTAATACATTAATCTGGGTTTCAAATTGTCATTTCTGACTACCATGAATTGGTCTACTAGTCAGTAAGGGCCATGAAAACAATTAAAGGCTTTGAGGGAAGAGTTCGACCCATGGTGGTCATCTACCCAACATTTAGTATCCTACTTCTTTGGCAACTCAATGTAGTTGAGCCAATAGTTGTTCCTTGAGAATAGTCAAGGTGTGTATCAGCTAGTGTAGGTGCTCTTGAATATATAAAAAAAAGAGAGAGAGAAGGTTTTATTTCTGAATTTTTAAGTGGAAGTGTCTGTGTACAACTAATATGGTTCATCAATCACGTTGATTCTATTTTTCTAAATGAGCAGAATCTTTAGTTTGAATTACCAACCTACAATCTTCTTCTGTTACGAGGTTAAACAATTTTATTGGAGCTTTTGCTCTAGCTATTTTATTACTTGATGCTGTAGATGATACACTAGTCTGGTTTGGACTTTTTCCCTCTTTTTATAGTTCAACGTGAGGTGAGAGATTCAAATCTCTAACCTTTTGGTCATGGACTCAAGGGTATGTTTTAACCAATTGAGTTTTTCTCTAGTTGGTGGCTTGAATATCGTTATTTCTAACTTGTGAAGTGTCTTTGTAATGCTAATCTGCAAAAGCATATTAAGCTTCAAAAACAAATCCAAAGTTTGGAGGTTGGAAATTAATCTTGGCATTTCATTAACTTTTTGAGCATTGGCTGCACCTTATATTTGTTTTTTTTAATAAATAGAACTAAATTCGGCCTTCTCTAGGATATTACGTTTACGACAATATCTAGAAGTTGAAAGTCTGCTTTTCCCAACATGGTTGATTTACCAGGGCAATGCAATTTGTTTTTTTCTTTCATTCTATAGAAACCATATCGTCTCTCCAACTCCTTGTAAGTCATGATTGAAGATGTCTTTGAGGGAGAAAATATGCTTATTTTTATTTAGAGGCCCTTTTTGTTAAATTTTTGTGGTCCAGGTTTGATTTATATTTTCGGAAGAATCCTTTTGGTGGTGAATATACAATTTTTGCTGGTTTAGAAGAGTGCATAAGACTTATTGCTAATTTCAAATTCACAGAGGAAGAAATCTCTTTTATCAAGACGTCTTTACCTTCATCCTGTGAGGTAACCAAATTTACTGATTATGTGTTCGCTATACACTGATTATATGGTTGGTATACACTTCAACTTTTACTTTGGTATATGTGGTAGACCATTTTGTATTTTAATTAATCAGATGTTGCACTTATGTGGTAGGCCATGCATTATCTTTGATTAAAATTGGCATGTCACTTCCTTTGTTCAACACAAGATACAAGGGCACCATTAACTCTTAATGATTATAAGATAAGGTAAAAAGGGAGACATAGTCTCAATAACTAACTGAGAGGTCATTGGTTCAATCTATGGTGGCGACCTACCTAGAAATTAATTTTTTACGAGTTTTCTTGATACTCAAATGTTGTAGGGTCAGACAGGCTGTCCCGTGAGATTAGTCGAGGTGCGCGAAAGTTAGCCCGACACTCGTGGATATAGAAAAAAAAAAAATTATAAAGATATTGCATGCTAGATTTCATATTTTAATATACAGAAATAGAAATACATTTCAATGTACCTAAGAGGTGCAGGACTTACCTTGCTTAATAAAGTATTCCTCAATTGATTTGCATGTTCTTCCTTATATTAGATAAAGCACACATATGGTAGTAACTTATTAACCACATTAGTTATATGTCATGGTAACTTTGAAATGCAATTTTGATAATTCAGTGACGTTCATAAGGCTCCTTGTTTGGTGAGTTAACTCCTATTGTTTATAATTAGGATGCATAAATTCTTCTAGAGGAATCACTTGTTCTGATGCTGAAGAACTTTTGTTGATTAAATATAGGATGCGTTCTACAATTATCTTAGAGGAATCGACTGTTCTGATGTTGAAGTCTATGCTATTTCAGAGGGGTCAGTTGTTTTCCCAAAGGTGCCCCTAGTGAGGGTTGAAGGGCCAGTTGCGGTAAGTGTCAAGAAAATTTTCCTCTACTGAAATAGTTAACACTGGATTTGGAAATGTATTTTATTTCTTCGTATTCATCCAAGATATTCTTAATAATTCACATTTGTACCTTTTTTCATTTCAGGTAGTTCAATTACTTGAAACTCCATTTGTAAATCTTATTAATTATGCATCGTTAGTTGCCACAAATGCTGCGAGACATCGTTTTGTCGCTGGAAAATCTAAAATTCTTCTCGAGTTTGGACTTCGACGAGCTCAGGTTTCTATTTCTTATATTGCTTACCTTTCTTAGTGCTGAATTTTGTTTATTCTCATCCAAAAGAATTTTTTACTTGGTTTTAGGGACCTGATGGTGGAATTAGCGCCTCAAAGTACTGCTATATTGGAGGATTCGATGCAACAAGGTAACCTTTCATCTCTACCAATCATCTTGCGTTGATTTTTATTATTATTATTAATTATTTTATTGTTATTATTATTATTATTATTATTGATAGAAACAAACATTTCATTTGATGCAACAAGGTAACCAACCTTTCATCTCTGGCAATAATCTTGGGCCATATAATATACTTTTTCTTTATTTTAAAAGATAGCATCCGTGTCCTTTCTGGTAATGATCTTTTGACGGTTTTTTTGTTTCTTTTTATCCTATAATTTCTTTATGAACTTATTCCCTAGTTACTCTTAAGTTAACAAAAATAGCTTTTTATGGGGGAAACAGATTGCCTCAGTTGATCTGTTACTTCTGATTGTTTCCTATCAAATATCAGAGGAAGTAAAAGTTTGCATCTGGCTGCCATTCCTTCCCTTCTTACTGTATTTATTAGCTTAAGTTAGAGGATGTAAAAGATCCCATTTTTTGTGAGTTTGATGGTGGTATACATACTGTGAGATCAGTGAAAGTGCCGGTAAATTGGCGAGATAGTCCTGAAACTAGAAAAAATAGTATATTTGTCGGCAGTCTCTATCAACAGCTTCTAACTTTTAATAAAAGCTAAAATATTCTCCTTTTCTCTTTTACACAGCAATGTTGCAGCTGGGAGGTTATTTGGCATACCACTGCGTGGGACACATTCACATGCATTTGTTAGCTCATTTATGGTTTGTCATTCTCTAATTACGCTGACTAGCTTCTTTTCCAACTTTTATGATGTAGTGGTAACTGTGAAATGCAAAGAATGGGGAACTTTATTTTCTTGCCCAAACACACATCTTTTCAGAAGCTCTTTCCAACTCTAAAAGCCAAAACCGTTTCCTCATGTGTTAGTTTACACTAAGGGATGACCAGAAAATGCCCTGATGACGAGTTTCCAAAGAAGTTCTTTTCCTTTTGAGGGGTGGCCCTCAATAGTGAGATGGACAGAACTAAGTGGGCCATTGGGTAGCAACAGACCAAGAGAACCTCACAAGCCAATTAATAACTCTCTTAAGTTGAAATATTTTGGGCTTTTCACTTGTCACATAAACACCATTATGTCAGAAGCATTTATCAGTTTATAATATCAATGATCATGTCTGATTTGCAGAGCCCAGATGAGATCATAGATAAGTCACTTCGTAGCAGTGATGGCTCACGCACTTGTGAAGATTTTCTTAGTGCAGTTCAAACGTGGTTAAACAAGATTCAGGTATTCGACCATTATGTTTTTGAGGTTTTGTTCTCTATTAATGTACAAATCTAAAGAGGAAGTTTATGAGTTTCAGATAGGCAGTGGCAGTGGCAGTTTTCTGAAAACAGTTTGTGGCGTCTGGATTATTATAATTTTTAGAGTGTCTGGTTTATTATAATTTTACTTCTATTAATACAGTTTTTTATTAATTATCTTTTGATTTCTGGTTCCTATCAACTAGAAATGAATTTGTTTCACTTAGATTACTAAGTTAGATTCTTTATCAGGCTTGGTTGGTATCTTCTACAAATTGAGGGGGTGGGGATTCACAACTTATTTTCCATTGTTTATTTATTTATTTTTATTATTTTGGAGATTTAGATTCTAGGCTGCATTATGAGGAAACGGTTTTGGCTTTTAATAGCTATGTGGTAAAGTTAATTGCAGTTTATTAGGAAGAAAAGTTAGCTAGAAAGAGTGGTTGGGCCGAAAAGATGAGTGCATAATAAACTATAAGAATTTTTTATTCCATATCGCTTTGCCACACTGTGTCAGGCTTCTGATTATATCTATGCTTTTTGCATGCATATGATCTCTCTCTCTTTTTTTTTTTTGTATTGTACCTTCCGCTAATTCATACCCAACTTCTGCACATGGCAGTGGCTACCTTCATTACATGGCACTTTTGGTGAGACCAACCAAAGTGAGTTGGCTGCATTCACTTCCTATGCTTTGGCATTTCCATCTGACTTCCTTGCTCTTGTGGATACTTATGATGTGAGTTAAAGAATTGCTAAGATACGTACTTTATAGTTCCTTTTATTTATTTCTTGCATTTTCTTTGTAGATCGTGTTAGCTTATCCAGTTAATTTCCCTTTTATTGGCTTATCATTGCTTAAAGATTTATGTGCTATTATAGTACAGGGATGCAATCAAAATGTTGGCGAAACAATCAGAGAGAAAACCTTGTCACTATACAAATTGAAAATTGGTTAAATTTTGTTTTAATTTATATACAATTTCGATTTATGTCTTGATGTTTAGTTAGAACATTATTCAATCACATTTTGACTATTTAAATAAATAATACTTTAATGCTACATTGAGAAACAGTTAAATTCTAGGCAAAAATCTCAGTATTGTTATCTGCTCTTTCTGCATGAGATTTTTTTTTTTTTTTGGTTCTTGAATTACAACTAGACATGGCAAAGGAAACTAGGAGATGGAGATCAGCAAGCGCATCCAAATATTTCAACTAGATTGCTCACCCATAGCGACCTCATCGTATCCTAATACAAAATACAACTATTCAAAAATAGAAGATACCAAAATTAAACTAAAGAAACGAAAGCATTCCAATTTAGACAAAGATCCTAGATTGAGAATACCATAAAGAGGCAAGACGAGCTAAGCTAAGCCCAACCGAGTAAACCAATCAATATTCTAGTGAAATATTTGTCGATTGCACTCAAACCAAATCTCTGCAATCAAGGCCTTGGTACTAATGGTTCAATGAAAACTTGAGAAATAGTCTCCCTGAAAGAATGCCCAAAGACCCAATGGAGGTTAAAGTAAGAAAACAGTTTCCAACACCAATGGCTTGAGAACGAACAATCAAAAGATATCACGAGCTAAACATAGAAGACAGGTGGAAGGAGATAGATAGTGAGACTGGAGCTTTTGTTTCAAGGGTATACGGTTGGATGAGTTGAAATACTGGAAATCTAAACTTGAACCTGTTAAATATAGGCTAAGATAACGGTTCAATTCTGGAAATTGTTTAGAATCCAAATGAAGTGCTAAAATGTTTATTTTTGGAATATTTATGCTGCCTTCAAATTAAAATTTACATTAGGTATTATTTAAATACCAACTGGGGATCTTGAATACTTAAATGGTTTAGGGTTTGCAGGATATTTCCCTTTCTCTCTTCTCATATCCTTTATTTAATACAGTGTCACAAAAAGTAATTGTGAATAGTGATAAAGGAAGATGTTAATTTTATTTTGTGAAACTTTGAAACTTATGAAGATATTTTAATGTGTAATCTATATTCTTCATTTCATACCGTTCATATTTCATGTTGATGCCTGCATTTATAGCCATAGTAATATTCACATTTATTTGCCAGGTTATTCGGAGTGGAGTTCCTAACTTCTGTGCAGTTGCTCTGGCACTTAGTGATTTGGGGTATGCCTGAAGTATACTTTAACATTTACGATTATGTGTGATTATACAGTGAGTTTTCTGTAGACTGAATCAAATCATGACTATAATTTTACTAGATTTGCTCAACTGATTGCTGAATCTGCTAATCTGTTAGTTGGCTGGGATATTAGTGTGCGCAGTTCGGCTGTTAACTATTTTTTAGTTTCATCCAGATGCTAAGACATTTAGGATGGAGAGTGTCAGTCGCAGTTACAATCTAGAAAAAATGCTTTATCTAGTCTCTGTGGCACCCTGTTATTGTATAAATTTATTTAAGAGTAATCAGAATATCCATTGTAAAAAACAAGAGTTTCTCTCATTCCAAATCAACCAAATGGTTGATCTTCTGAGTTCTAATATGAAGCCACATAACCTTCTTGGACTGTCTTTTAGGGTGATGGATGAGCAGTAAACTCAGGCATTCAATGATCCATTGGGGAGAACCACACTCCAATTGAAAGCTGAAAACAGATTTTCCCAAATGATCAATGAGATAGGGCAGTCAAAAAAATCTGTCTTTAATTAGGTTAATGCTTTTTTAGATATATGTGTGGCTAAAGGTAAATTTTTGTTAAATGTTAAGACTGATAATGATGCATTAAGTAATATAGTTTAGCATTACAATAATCAGGGTCTATAGTTCAATCAGAAACGCATTGTTGTTCATTGAGAGTTGCTGAAAATTGGTAATAGCTGATATAGTCATGTATGTACATTGGCCGAAGTGTTATTGTCGAGTTCAGGTCTCTAAGACTATTGATCACTAAATTTTACATTCAAATAGTTTCAATTAGGTTTATGTATATCATTTGGTAGCCAAGTGGGCGTATTTATTGATTTATATAAAAAGGAAAAGTAAATTATGTGATTTTTCAGATTATTTGGTACTAGTTAACATTTTGAGTACTAAGTTTCAATTCTATTTAGTGTAGGTACCAAGCTAAAGGGATTAGGTTGGACTCTGGAGATTTAGCATATTTGTCATGTGAGGCACGAAAATTTTTTCAGGCTATTGAAAAGGAGTTTGGGGTGCCTGGATTTGGAAAAATAAATATTTCTGCTAGTAACGACCTCAATGAGGAAACTTTAGATGCTTTAAACAAGCAGGTAATCTTTATGACCAAATTGTCTTGATTTTTTTATATTTTTGGAATTGTGTTCAGAATTTATAATGATCCTAGAGATCTATTTTACTATTTTCCTGTTAGTGAATTTTTCTATCTACTGAAACATATAACTGTAGCACTCCCTCCCCTCTCGGTTGAGATAAGCTTAGTGATTTTGAATAGGACTTGAATCATTCCTCTGGTAGATTCTCTTAAAATGATAAAATATAAGGTCTGTATTGCATGTAATAAATTGTTTATCATCCTATGCAGGGTCATGAGGTTGATGCATTTGGAATTGGGACCTATTTGGTTACATGTTATGCTCAGGCTGCTTTAGGATGTGTCTTTAAGCTAGTTGAAATAAATAACCAGCCTCGCATTAAACTTTCTGAAGATGTTTCGAAGGTTCTGATTTTACGATCTCTCTTTTAAAATTGAGAAGTGTGAATAAATTCCAGCAATTATATTTAGTTTATATTTATATATTATACTCTCACGTTTCTGTACTCATTTCTTCATTGTTTTAGGTTTCAATTCCATGCAAAAAGCGTAGTTTTAGGTTATATGGGAAGGAAGGCTATCCTCTAGTAGACATAATGTCAGGAGAGAATGAACCGCCTCCTAAGGTAAGTCATTAACTTGTATTATTATTGGTAGGACTATCCTCCCTACCTTCTAATATAGTAATGTTGTCATGTTAGATTAGTTGAGGTACATGCAAGTTAGTTTAGGGGATTTCTAAAGTTCATAAAAGGACTTTAGTTTACATCCTTCATATTTACTTTTCAAATCCGTTAGGTATTCTCATAAATATTTCAGCTAGGTCCTCGTTGGAAAGTATTTTAATATAAAGTACATAGTTGGACCAGTTTTGATTGATGTCAAGGGATAGAGGAATCTAATGATACTAAGTGTGCTAAAATCGCTCTGAAACACGCAAAATCAGGTTATTGTTTCATTTTACACTTTTAAGTACATAGTTAGACCAATTTTCATATTATTCCATTAGATTGAGTGAATAAAGGATAGTTTTGAACCTTTTTTTTTGTTTGTTACTTTTCTACTCCATCTCCTTGTAATCCACAAAAGAAGCTACACAACACAAATGCTATATGTTTATCATAGACACAGGGAATGGTTTTGGTGATTGAGAGCTCTAGAATTATATTATATACTGTATTATATTATATTTTAGATAGATTTATTGGGCATGCAGTAATTATATATGACAAAAATTGAATAGTTTCGTTTCTTTTCATGGGAAACCTTGCAGGTAGGTGAAAGAATTTTATGTCGTCACCCGTTTAACGAATCGAAAAGAGCATATGTCGTGCCACAGCAAGTAGAGGAGCTTCTCAAGTGCTACCGGAGTGGAAAATCAGGTGAAAACCATATCTCTTCCACCAAAAATTCATCCTTCGAGCATCCAGTCATTGACTAACTCATTTCCTTAACCTTTCTCCTGAAGGTAAAGCAGAAGAATGTTTACCAGCTCTGAAGGACATAAGGGACCGTTGCATTAAACAACTCGAGAAAATGCGTCCTGATCACATGAGAAGACTTAATCCGACGCCTTACAAAGTATACTATCAATACATATTTCAATCTCATTGGTACTTCCTTCACCATCTTTGATGAGATGAGTTTTGACAAATTTAGAATATGTTATATGCAGGTTAGCGTGAGTGCAAAACTATATGACTTCATTCATTTCTTGTGGCTAAATGAGGCACCTGTTGGGGAGTTGCAATGATGATTGAATTGCTGTAGAGGCCATACTAAGATTTGTTGTTTCTTATACTAATACAGATAAAAAAAACAAGCTTTTACTTAGCTCTTGTGGAGAATTGCTTATTAGTTTTTACTCTCAATAAAATATTACAATGGCTTGCCTTTCTGATTTAGACTCTACCCTTCACTTTCACTGTTAATAGTTTGAATGTTAAACCATCCCCTAATTTAAGTTTCAATTTTTGCTATTTCTAGAATGGGATTGAATTCTGTTAAACTATAAATTTGGTCTCGGATTTGATCCGTATGATTTGATAAACCTTAAAAATAGTTCATACAGTTCGATAAAATTCTCGTTTCTAACTAAATTTTAACTCTCTTCTAAACTATAAGGGGTCGTTTGATCCAAGGGTTATCACTATTGGGTTAGGGTTATATGGTAACTCAACCCTTGTTTGGGGGAAGGGTTATTATAACCCTTGTTTTAGGTTTATCATAACCCATCTTCCCTCTCTTTCTTCTTTCTCAATCCTTCTTCAACTCCCCATAAACCTACCTTTTCAATTCCTCATAATTCTATATTTTCAATTTCCATAATTTTATTATTTCATTTTTTTCAAAAAAAATTACTATTTTATTTATCAAATATCATTTGTTTTTAATTAATTTAATAATCTTAAAAGAATATTATTTTTAATTTATTCTATTTACGAAATTAATTTTAATTAAATACTAATTATGATTAGTTTACGCATTTAGCCCTCATATTAAACTTTTCTTTTAACTTTATTATTTCATGTCTTTTATTCGTTTTTCAGCTTTCAAATATTTATCTAAACTATTTTTGATAAATTTAAGTTAAATAAATGTCTAAAAAAAATGAATTTTATTAAATTTATAAAAAATCAAAACAAAATCAAATCAGACGATTTAATATTAAATTAAATAACTTTTGAATCCTTAAATAACCTAAAAAATGTATAACAAATATATATATTTTTTAAAGTATTTAAACTTTCAATGTAAGAATTTTCTTTTAAACAAATCAATTTAACGGCGAAATTAGATTTATTTGAATTAAATTTTGAATCTAAATTTTTTACCAAATTATTCTCCTACTTTTCAAAATGTACTTTTTTTTTCTCTTTCTTCTCCCTTATTTTTATATCTTTCATTGATTCATTATAATTTTTTTTGTCATTTTTTGTTGCTCCTTGGAACCACAATCCTCTAATTTAAAAAGAGAAAAAAAAACATAATGTTTAGGTACGAAGAAAACTAAGATTGTTTTATCTTTAAAAGAAAAATAATAATTTATTCAACTTTAACGATTACTTAAAAAAAGGTTGAAAAATTCATGTCGTATTTAAATAAATTAAGGCAAATTGTTTTGTGAAAACTATGACGATTTGGTAAATTAAATATACAAAATTTGTGTATTGAAGTTAGAATATGAATTTTTTTAAAAAAATTAATAATTTATTTACACGTAACAATTACGTCAAAAAGTTAAAAATTGACGTCGTATTTAAAAAATGACTAAAAAATGTTTTACGAAAATAGGACATTTCGAAAAATTAATTATACGAAATCTATGTATTGGATTTAGAATACAAATTTCTTTAAAAAAATCAAAAAATTATTCGCACGTAATGATTACGTAAAAAAATGTTGGAAATAGACGCACATTTAAAGAAACTATTGAAAATTATTTTAAGAAAATATGATAATTTGATAAATTAAATATACAAAATTTGTGTTGGATTTAGAATACGAATTTTAAAAAAAAATGTATAAGAAAATAAATTTCATAACACTACCTACATAACCCTTCCATCAAACACATCTTATCATAACCACCCCATAACCCTTCATACATAACTCTTCCTACATAACTCTTACCCCAAACACATATTATCATAACACTAACCCTTCATAACCCAAACACACCCTAAAGGACCAAACATGTAATAACTTTTTTTTTTTGGTTAGAGCTTTTAGGTTTATTTTACTTTGACTTGGCTGATGTATTTGACACTAATACTTGTTCGGTTTTAATATCAAACCGATTCGGTTTCTTTGTACTTCAATAAGATTATTGAGAGGCCGTGACTAAATAGAAAGAGTAAAAATGTAATTATAGAAAGAAATGAGCTATTTGAAAGAAAAAACAAAGTGAGATTAGCCTTAAGAATCGAGTAGAAAAGGTGTCCAAAAGATGAGTTGGAAAATGTTATTCCTTTGGTTTTGGCATTGGAAAATGTTATTCCTTTTGGTCTTGCCATTTTTATGGGGAGACGTGCAAAAGCCGACTCCCTCTCTGGGTCACCGGCGGTGGAGGTTATCAAATATTGGGGGAAGAGATTCTTGTTTGCATTCAGGTCCCTGAAAAGTGACATAATTGCACTTGGTATGACATTGGAATGAATGAATCCCCACAGCATTACATCACCAAATATGTCATCTCTTTAAATCCCTTTCCCACTCTTTTCTCAAATATGTTAATGGGAATAAATTTAGTTGCCTCCTTTTTCCACTCACACTCACCCTGCCCTCCTCCTCCTCCTTTTGCTTTCATATCATACATTTTTAGATTAAAAAATAAATACTCTTTTAGTTTGTAGATTTAGGGTTTAAAAGATTATATATAGTTTGTCGGTTAGAAGTCTAAACGATCTCTCTTCGGCTTTAGCCTTACCCAATGATGAGTGTATGTGAAGATAAAGATTACATGTTTTGATATTTTGTTGTAACTTGAAAAGACTTATATGGATGCGGCCCTAAGTTGGAATTCTTATACTGTAAATACGTAAACATGAGTTCGTAAAAATGTATGTTTTACGTGAAGTTTTTTATTGACTTAAATATTATAGATGTTGTGACAAGTAACACATTAGTTAATTTCTAGATTTCTTCTTGTTTTGCAAGTCTTCACTATTGTTGTCGCGTGAGAATCGAAAGCCAAATTTATACCTTTTTACGATTAAAATAACAAAACTTATAGCACTTGAACTGTGTTATCTCACTTAATTTAATTCAAGTTTGTTCTTAAGTTTAATACGATGCTTATTTGATGATTTTGTAGGTCGTCTCAAGGACTAGAAATGTAGATTTTGATCGAACACCCATAATGAAAATTGAGCTAAAACGGAACACATTTAGAGCGATTAGGTCTAAATTGAGATAAAATATTTTCATTAGATACAAGATCGAGATAGAAATCTACTGGAGATTTCTAAATTTAAGGACTAAAGATCACATTGTGTACTTTTAATTTAACCAATTAAGAAGTAATATATATGAGTTGTGTGAATTAAAAATAGCATGTGAATGTTAATTCCCATGCATTATTCTTCTTTCATTCCAAGAAAGAACACTCAGGAATATGAAGAGAATAACCTTAAACCCATACGTAAAATTTAAAAAGATCCAAACAAAGAAAGCTTGAGAAGAAAACCAGAGACAGCAAGTTAAGGAGACGACGTCGATCGAGTGCAAGTTCAAGAGGAATGAATTGACAAATTGAAACATAGTGAAAGTAGTGAAGGGAGAAAGAGGAGAAGTTGAGAGTGGTGAGATTAGGCAAGAACCTCCAACACCTTCCCAGCACCGCCGTGGACGATCCACATGGCCTGAAACCTCCAATTAACAATGTATGTTCTCTTTTTGTTGAGTGAACTATGGTAAATGCAAAATGCAGTGAATGCATTTTTTTTAGTCCACGGTTTTGTTTATTGCAAGATGTTATAATATATACACATATAATAATGACATGATATTCTATAGCACAAGATTGTGTAAAAGGAAATGGGTTTCATAGCACAAACCACACAATCAAAAACCCACAACAAAAGAATGATTTAAAAGCAAAAATTTCCATGCTAATAATTAACATAATATTCCATTGTAAAAGCATGAAAGGTACGATCTCTTGCACTAAAAAAAACCATACGTTATATATAAAAAGATAACAATTGAAAAAAGAAAAAGAAAGAAAAAAAAATCCAAAAGATAAAGAGTATAAGTTTGAATAATCTTGTTGGAAAATGATATACCTTGGTATGTAGGGAATGTAAATATAGGGAGAGTGGAAAAGGCAAGTTGGTCTGTCACCGCCGGTGGAGCTTATCATTATATCGCCCCCCCAGGCCCCAACTTCTTCTTCTTTTTCTTTACTTAAAATCTTTTTTCCTTTCCCGCCCCCAAAAGTTACTTAATTCCACTTTGCGGCCCTCTCCTTTTATTTATTTATTAATTTTTTTAAAATTATTTCTTCCAAACTTAGGATTTATATATATATATATATTTATTTAAAATATTTAATAAAAATGCAAATAATAAAGTGAAACAAATTCTAAATATAGGAACCCAACAAAATGGTTATTATAACATTTAATTTCTTGAGTTGAAATGGGTGACCTCTAGAATAATAATATTAATGAAGAAAGATATTTCAGGTATGATATTATTTTTAAATAGCATTCTATTATTTTATTCTTTTTTTTTTTTATTGAGAGTTGTAACATGTTGCCTTCTTCATAAAATATTTGTTTTTATGATTCCATTCTAGTACTTTCATAATATATATGTATATATATATATACTCTCTATGCAATCTTGATATTCTTTTTGTGCTAGAGTAAAAAAGAAAAAAATATGATGAAGAAGAAAAACAGCTTAAAATAATCTATCTATTTTGTTCTATTTTTTCTTTAATAAATAATTTATTTTATTTTATTTTTGACATGGGTAAATTTGATCAATTTCTTTGGGCGAAATAAACATTCAACTTGTATCGATTTAAGTAGAGTGATTATGATTTATAATAAATGATTATTTGATCCATTCTTTTGAAAAGTGAGGGTTTTTATAGTTGTTCTCGATATATTATTGATTTGTTTTGAGAGTTTTGTAGCTTGTTTTCGATGTTGATTTATCTATTTGCAGTTTGTTTACAATCGTGAATTTTATTTTTGAGGGCTTTGCAACTTGATTTGATGTTGATTTATCTTGAAGTCTTTGCAACTTGTTCTCAAACATGGGTTTATGTGCGGATGGGGTTTGATGTATTCTCTGATTCTCTCTGTTTGATGTGTACATTTGATTTTATGAAACGAAATACATTAATGTTCTTGAAGCTAAAGTCTTTGAATAATGTCAGATTTTAGAGAGCTGGTCTTCTTTAACTATTGGAAGAATTCTCTTTATCTTCTCTAAAGTCTGAAATTTCTCCTCCCTTCGTATAAAACCTATAGAGCTTATAGGTAGACTTTATATATATGTTTGGACTCGATTGGTTTATGAACTTGACCTTTAGACCGAACTACCTAGTTTGGACTTAGATCTTGAATTGAGCTTGTGTTTAGGCTCGACTAAAAATGTGGGGCTATTTCCTCATCCATCACCATTATAAATCTATATTTAATAGAATCTTAGTATATTGTTTTATGCATTTTAAATATTAATGCTACCATAAAAAAGTAGGAAAAAATAGTATAATTCATGTATCATGTTAGTTTTAAGACTTCCTGATTTCTTTTCAATCTTACTTTAGTTCTAGTAAATTACTTGATTAATAATATTGTCTTTGCTATCATCAATAGTTTAACTTAACTAATACATGTATGTACCTGAGGACCAAGAAAATCCCTCATGCTTGTACTTAAAACCGCCGTACATATATATATATATATAGAAAAAGCATGGAGTAAGGAAGAATGAAGGAAGAATATTCAAAATATTTAAAAGAGAAAAAGAGGTTAGTTGAGCGAGGAATGCAAGGGATGGGACCCACAATAATAAGCTTCCAATGAACCAAATCCAATGTTTGTAATTTGAATAACATAATATTATTGTAAAGTTGTAAAGTTGTAAGTTGGCATTGCAAGACTTCCCACCTTTTTTATCTTATTTGACATCATTCAATATTATTTAAGTTAGTCTTGGTATACCTTGGAAGTTGTAGTTTTAAGTTGTAATATAATGGATGATTAATTTCATTTATTAAAAATATTATTTAGTAGACAATTAGGTATTAACTGTATGTCATCAAAGATCAATAGTTCTATCTTCGACTTTTGATAACCATTTGAATTTTTTTTTTTTTGAACTCTGTGTTTGTTTTCTACTCATTTTCCACTTACATATGGCTCTCGTATTCCTTATAATTTGCATTTCTACCTCAAGAAATAAAAGCAAGTTTTTGAAAATAAATACCACGGTATGTAAATCATTTGGTTTTTTAGGTTTTAGTTGTTTATAATTGAGTCTATAATCCCTCATCCTACCTATAATTTCTTTTTAATTATTTTGTTGTCTACTTTTCATTTGTGTTTTAAAAAACCAAGCCAAAATTAAAAAAAACTTGTTTTTGTTTTTAGCATTTGACTAAGAATTCAACTCTAACCAGAGATGGACTTAATTTTTAAAAACCAAAAAACATAAATTTATTATCAAATGGGAACTTTTTTAGTTCTCAAATTTTGACCTTTGATTTTGAAAACATTTATAACTTTAAACAAGAAGTGATCTCTATAGACTTAATTTTTATAAAAAAAAATCTAATAATTATAGGAAACTAAATTATTTTAAATAAACAACATATGTTTAAATTGTTTAAATGGGTTTTTGATGAAGGATCCAAATGGTTTTTTTTTTCAAAAAAAAAGTGTATGGATATTTATTTAATTTTAATGAGACCATTAATTTCATTGTTTTTTTTATCATCTAGAATAGATGTTTAAATCTCAAAATCCCATTTTTTTGAAAAAAAGAAAGTAGAAAAGAAATGGTGTATTAATCATGGAACTCACTTGTTCACCATTTACTCAAGTTAGTGCAATTTAATTCCTTTTTTCTTTCTAATATAATATATACGGTATAAGATTTAATTCAAACCTCTCGTTTCAATGGAATAGTATAAGTTAATTACGGTTGAGTTTAGCTTATTTTGACAAATTAATTTAATTTAACGTTATGAAATCGACAACTAAAAAAGTGAGAAAATATAAACATTAGAAAAATCACACACAAAGATTTAATGATTTACAAACAGTGTATTAGGTTATGTTCACAAGCGGATGGAGATATTATTTTATTAAAGAAAAAAAAACGATAGTACAAATTCAAAGGTTTTAGAGAGTTTACTATAGTGCACATCTCTAAACCCAAACTAAAGTTGTAAATAGCATAAACATGAACAAAAATTAGGTTTTGGAGGCAATAATCCTCATTAGATCGTGTCGACCTTGAACCTCTATTCATTGACCGGTCAGTAAGACTCTTATGCTTGGTCATTTAATTAAAGTGTCATATAACATATTCAAAGCATTCTAACATTAACCTTAAATAATTAACAAAACATTAAAAATCTCAATACATATATGAAAGAAGGTACATGATTCATGAATAGTACCACTTAAATTAGGTTAATGTTTGTTCCAACAATATTCTATTTATCAAATAAAAGGCATTATTAATATTAAGATCAATAGATATTCCTCAATAACTAATAGGAATTTGGGAGAGATGTCATTGAAAGGGATTGAAGTGAATGAGTGAAAGAGAGAAAGAGAGAGGTCTTATTTATTGGTAAGGTGGTGATGAATTAAAGGAGTAAGATCCTTGAGTTGGTAGAAAGTTGAGGAGTTGATCATTGAATGGAATAGAAGTAGTGGATGAGGTGTCTTATTTACAACCTTGTAATTGCATCTATACATCTATATATCTATATATAAATGCACCTTAATAACATATCTTTAGATCCCATAAATAGGTTGATATAATGGAAGAGAACGATGGTTAAAGAAATAGATGTAGAAGTTGAAATTTGTTTTCTTCGATAGATTATTTTTTACGATATGTATGATGTGTGTATCTTTTCAAACACAAATATTCATGTTGTCATAAACAATGATGTTGATACAAGTAAAGTGAGTTTATATATTTAAACATTTTGAAATGACAAATATTTTTTTGTTGTGAACTGTTTAAACAGAAGACATACATTTGAAAGAGTAGTCTAGTCTAGTGTGCTATCATTTATCATCGTTTACAGATCGAGTGTAGTCTCTTCATTTTCATCTTAAATCACTGGAAGACCTAAATGCTTAAAGTTTTTAAGCAAATGCAAGATTATATTATATCATCTAATAAGATTCCTGTAGGTTGAAACATAGCACTGTTTTCTTCAGTATTCATGTCATTGCCTTTTTCAAATGGACGTGGTTGGTTTATTTTGTCATTATCTCATCACCTTTATAAATGATATTTGTTTGTACCTTGACCTCAAACACCTCCGTCTGTACGTTCTCGAAACTCAATACGTTAGAAAGTAAAAAGAAAAGAATATAAGAAAGAAATAAATAAAATTGTTTGTTTGTTAACTAAAAAGAAAAGAAAGTGGAAAGATTGGAGGAGGAGGGGAATTGGTGTGTGATGAGATGGGTAGGTAAAAGGTGGGCAATTCGGGGGAGGGACTATGTGACTGACAGTCTCTTTCTCTCTGTCTTTGGCAGTTTGGTTTCTTCAACTTCTAATCCATTTTTCTTTCCCATATTCATTGCACTCAACTCATCTCCCCCTCCCCTCATGGCCTCATCCCACCACCAATAATAATACCCAATACCTTACCTTACAATCCCCTTTTCTATCAATATCTTCTTCTGTCTTTCAAACTAATTCAAACCCTATTTCTTCATTGGTTCCTCCCCTTCAAAATTTAGTTATTTAGTTTAGACACATAGAATTACGTGTTTGGAATAAAAGGGGTTTGTCGATAAATGTAAAAGAGAATGATAGCCAGCGGTGAACTACTATTGAAGTTGAGTAATTTGAATACTCGTTTAAGAAGTTAGTACGTCAAACATTCCCTAAGAGATCTGTTTTAATAATATATATTTGTTTGGATTGATGGCTTATTTGTGTGTTAAAAGTAATATTTGAAATCACACATTCATACATATAGCTCGATTATAGATGTAATATTGTGTTAAAGTAATTGAATCTCCTTACCCTCGAATTGTATTTGATTTAGAATAAAACAATTCTTTTGATATTATATTTTATCGGTACTATTTTAATAATGTTTTTATTATTTATTTTTTAACATGTGTGGTGGAGTAATCAAACACTTAATTTTGAAGTTGATAATACAATTTGATGGTAGGTTCGTTTTGGCAATAAATATTATTTTTACAATGAAAAAAAAAAGGAAACATTGGTATATAATATTCTAAAAAATAATGTACTTTAGGTTCAGAAGAGAATATTGTTCAATATTATTGAATTCCGACAGGATGCTTTTATTCAAATGATTTTGGAATTGTATTCTTTCCCCATTGTTATTGGGTTATACTTATTGTTTATTACTCCCAAATAATAGTTTCTTATTTTGCAAAGTTTATAAATAAAAAAAAGTGAATAAAAATATAAGATAAACACTAATCATACAAATCTATCAACATCTATTATTAATCTATTATTAATAGTTCTAAAATTTTGCTATATTTATAAAGTATTTTAATTCATTTTGATATATTTGAAATCAATCATAAATCTAATTAACTTGTTAAAGTTAATTATTATCTAAATTAGTTAAATAATAAATAACAATTTAGGTAAAAAAAAAATTGACACTATACATTTATTTTCATTGAGTTTTCAAATGTACTTTTTAAGTCTTTAAGATTTAGAAAATAGGTTTACAAGGTCATAAAAATATTTGATGTTTGAATTTTTAAAAATAATTATCTGAAATTTAATTTTTTTTAAAAAATAGTTCTAGAGAAGATATAATTTTTTGAAGTTATTCTTCTAATTTAAAATGTTATATAATTATTTAAAATAAAAGTATAAACTTTTTTTAAATTCAAGTACTAAAATGTTACATTTAAAAAACTCGAGAACTAAATGAATATATTCTTATAAACCTGGGGACTAAAAATATATATTTTTAAAACTCAGAGACCAAACACACATACTCATCGAAACCTATGAACTAAAAAAAGGTAATTTTTCCAAATAAAAAACAAGGAATAAAAATATTCCAAAAGCAATAAACAAAAAAATATTTATGGAACATTGTATTAATTATAGGTGAATATATTGATTCTTCTTCTTCATCTTTTAAATGCATTAAGGTTGTAGAAGAAATAATAGGAGTACAATTCATGACCACAAATTATTTGATAAGATCTACCTATTTAACTATTTAGACATGTCATATAAGAATTTAAGTCCATATATTAAAAGTTTGCACTCTTTTTTAATCATATACTTAAAAATATAATATATATATATATATATGTTAGATTCTTATAGAGAATATAGTTAGATTAACGTCATTTCAAGCATTCGTTATATAGTTTTTATCCAAAATCCATATGTTTTTATCCATATGTTTGGTATTACTAATCATATGTTATTCGAGTTGACATAAAATTAGAATTAAGTAGATAAGTATGCAAAGATATAGCGATTAATCAACTACGGGTTTAATACTATTTTTTTCGATCTCTTCGTTGGGTGTTTTTTTAGGTCAACAGTTGTAGTAGTGGTTAAGAATCAAATAACTGACCTTTGCTTATGTTTGTCACTAAACTATGCTCAAATAATTGAGTAGTAGAATTTTTATTAGAATTTTAAAATTTTATTTAGATAAACTTTTTTTAATAGACATTTTCAAATATAATAAAAAAAATTAAACTATTTACAAACTATAGCAAAATCTATCCAATTATTATAGTTTATTTAAGTATTTTTTTTCAGTTATATTTTATATATATATATTTTGTTATAGTACTTGCTCAAAATTGATTGCAATAAAATAGAATCATTATTATGAGAATTTAAAATTATAAGTAAGATTATTTTTACATGTTTCATCCACTTTTTAAAGAGAGATCGTTTTTTCGTGGTTTGCGAGGATACATACCGTAATTTGAGATATTTAGGATGAGAGGAATGACCAGATGTTTAGAGATAGGGAAAAAGATCCTCCTGAAGTCTCTAATCATTAGCAAGATTTCCCGTGTCCCTTTGGATTTCAAAATCGAAGGCTTTTCGTAAACTATTATGGTTACATTCTACTTAGGCGAAATCCCCGATGGGGTGTTTTTTATAAGCTTTTTTTTATGCCTTTAAATTGTTTCATTTTTTCTCAATGAAAATTGTTATGTCTGTAAAAAAAAGTACCCGATCCTTCTAGATTCAAAGACTTAGTTATATGCGAAGGTAAATTACATGTAATTCTTATTGTTTAGAAACCATCTAGATGAAATAAACATATCAAATACTTAGATATCCATCTATTGATACAATTTAGAGCACTTTTAAATTGATTGGTTTACAAAAGCCTAACACACTACCAAATCAATTAATTTAATTAGGTACTTCCAATAGCTATATAGTATTAGATGATTGATGACATGGATGAAGAAAAAAAATTCTTAAATCCAACATAATATAATCTGTCACACATCAAGTTATGGAAAACATAGTCTTAACTAACAAACTTTGTAAACCTAATTTTGAAGGATGAGGTTTATATATCATTTTCTAAATAATCTAGATTAAGTTATATATATATATATTATTCAAATAAAATTAAATATATGATTTATGATCAATTTTACCTAAGTTTCTATGATGAAAATAAAATGTGTGAAAATAAATGCAAGTACTTTTTCAAGTTTAAAAAACAATACATATAGGAGAGCATTGCAACATGTTTTGTAAAATGGTGATCAACTTAAAAACAATCAACCCATAAAGTATAAAATAAATTATACAAAATATGATTGAAATGTTTGAACGTATCGAAGAATTTTTTGCTTCAAAGCATTTTAAAAATCAACCAAAGGTATCACAAAATGATCATGGCTATATACATGTATATAAGTAAGGAAAACTATATCTCTAATAGTATTTGGGATCATTTTTTGGGTGAAACCAAAAGCAAAAGTCTTGAGCTTATACCTAAATAATGAACATTATTGATTATTATACCATCGTTGAGACATCTAAATTCTAAAGGATCAATGTATACCTAACAAGTAGTATCAAAGGCATACCTTTAACTTAGGGTGTCGACAAGAAATTTTTTGAGAACAAAGAAACTAACGAAACTCAATGATGTAATCATAGTGAATCCCCGTATTTGAGCTTTGAGAAAAGGGGTGACTTCTATTGAGCAGTTGAACTTGATTAAAATCTAAAATATGCTCAATTGTACTTCATATGGATGACTATTTGAGGGAGATTCAGTGAAAGAATTGTTAGGAATTGAACTAAAACCCCACCTTAAATACATAATTAAGTAAGGTTAAATATCTTTTAATGGTACAAAACTTTATTACAGTAAAACAAAAAATAAAGTAGATTCATGAATTAAGTTTATATATATATATATACACAAAGTTGACAATATCGTATCATCGTTTAAAAGTATCTAGAAGGATCATTCTACTGTCTCGACAAAAAGTAAAATGTACCACGTCCTTGTGATGATGATAAAGAACTATGAACTATAACGATATTGTATTATGGATGGGGAAAATGGTGTGTGAATGGAAAGGAAATGAAGGTGGGAAAAATTGAGAAAAGAGATTGGTTTGTTGGTAGATTGTTTATAAAGAAAGGAATAAAAAGGCTCAAAAATCAGTGGGCAGTGATAATCTCTTTAGCTCTCTTTTCTTGGAAACATGGACTCTGAATTTCTGAATAAATGCCTTTTCAATATCTTATATTATATGTTTATCCTAATTCCTTACTATCTTATACAAATAAAATCTACATTTTCTAGAAAAATGTTTCCTATTTTATCATTGGATTACATAAATTTTGCCAACATATTTTCCCACATTAGGGTCCAACTAGTTGAGATTTATATAAATATATATTTGGTATACTTGATTTGACATCTAATGACTCCGACATCTCCTACAATCTAATAACGTCATTATTCCTACAAACCAATATACTTGACGAATAGGATGGTTCTTGTTTGAGATCTCCCTTATTCAAATGTAATAATATTAGTTTATTTATGTACTCTTTCTAAACTCGAGTTGCATATCGATTTTCAAGCTATATTTTAATGGTTTGTTTTCATATTATTCGATCAATTTGATTTTTTTTTTAAAGAAAATGATTTAGATTAGTTCAATATTTAATCTAATGACTTTAAATTCATGATAGACTTATTGTTAATCAATTTCATATTTTATTTATTTCTTTGGATAAATAAAAACTCGTATGACCTTCACGTGATAACAACAGTAAATTTGTAATGAAAAAGAAGTCTGAGTTTTTTATTGTCTTTTTTTACATTTGACTTATTTGTGGTTGATTTTTTTTTATTTAAATGGAATTTTGAAGGGAAATTATTGTAAATTCACATTGTTTTTGTATTGTAAATTAATTTTATTTTACAATTAATCTACAATTTTTGTGATTTGTAAATTATAATTGTTTGAAGGGAAATAATATGTATTATTGTAAATTCAAATCTACATATAGCATCGTTAATATCATATGTCCAAAAGCACTCATTTTCAGAAACATTAAGGGCACATAGTGTTTAAAAAGTTTGTTTTTATGAATGTGAAAAAAAAATGTTTTCAATTCATACATCTATGTAGATGTAGTTGAGGTAAAATCAATCTCAACCGAGCATTGAATTCAATTTGGAAAATCATTCTACGTCAACCAACAAGTTACAAGAATGTCAAATGTGTCGAATGATCTAGATCACACATGATCATGCTTTCAAGGCTAAAAACATCGTATGCCACGTATTTTACAACGGACAACACCTCCTCCTCATCTACCAACAATCAGACCATTGTCATGTCGTACGTGAGTCCACCACCAAAGGTAGTTGCACTATCGAACTTACGGTTCAAATTCGGATTGATATTGATTAAACCTCAATAACAATACATCAAACAAAACGCATAGATGCATATGTAAATCTTCAAAACAAGTGGAATTATTATCTCATATTTTCAAGCACTTAGAAAATCAATCTACACATGTTGTATTCTCTTACTCCGTGTACGTGTTTTATAGTGTGTTATTCAAATATGTGAGAAAGACTATAAAACTAATAGGGTCATCAAAAGTTCTCCAACAATTTTTTTAAATAAGAAATAATCAAAATAATATTAATAAAAAGAAAGGTTTAAATCAAAGTTCGAAAACAATAAGATAATAAAAAAAATTAACTAAAGAGACAATTATCACTATAAATATAGTCGTCGTTGTCTTCTTCTTCTTCTTTTTTATTATTATTATTTTTATTTTTGAACTTAAATGTACATATCATCATGTACTTGTTATATCCTATAGACATTTTTACTATCTTTTGTCGTTGGATACACACAAGTTACAGTTGAGTTAAATTCATATTGACACGAATTTTTAGTTCAACAACAATTATTTTATATTCAAATATTTAATAACTATAAATTCCACGTTTAGAAGGTATACTTTTGATCAAATTAAGATATTCCAAATCACATTATCACCGAAGTGTACATATTATTTCCGCTTTCAATAGAAAAATATACCAAAAGATTAATCCAGTTTTGGACATAAAATAGGTTTTGAAATATCAAAATTAAAATTTAAAACAATAACCTTCAATTTTAACTTTAAAATTTTATTTAAAATAATATTAAAAATATTTTTCACCAAAGTAACAATTTAATTTATAAACTTTAGTTAACAATGATTTAGTGAGTGTATTGTCAATTTTGTATCAATTTAGTCTTCAAAGTTTAACAATTTAGTTAGTTCTTATACTTTCAAATTTGTAATAACTGAATACTCAACATAAACAAAAATTTATCAAAATTTGATATCGATATTTTTTTAGATTTTATTTTATTTTAATGAGTAGATATTGAAACTCAAATCTAAAAAAGTAAAATAAAAATTCAAAATGTATTTTAAGGAGGGAGAAAATATTAAAAGTATGAAAAGATTTAAATAGAAGAAATATAATAAATAAAATTGGTAAATTGAATGATGAGAACTATCCTTAAAATCGTGAATTCAATGTAAATAATGAAAAATAATATAAATAAATAAAGAAGCCAAAAATCTCGGTTGAAGATCATGTGCCATAAATACTTCTGTTCAAATTCTTATTTCTTTCCATATAAATTCAACAGATCTTCGTCTTAACACTCCCGTTTCCTTTATGGAATTATTATTTTTTCACAATCTTTAATCTTTAAACTCTAAATTCCCATCTCAAAATCAAAATTTCACCTTCTTCCCCAAGAAAATCAAAATCTCAAATCCCTTCTTCAATTCAACATCATTCAGATTCATCATCAATGGAGTGGATTCGAGGGGATCAACTCGGCCGTGGAAATTTTGCTACAATCAATTTAGCAAAGTTAACTAAAGGGTTCGATCAGTTCCCGCCATTAATGGCGGTCAAATCCTCTGTTTCTTCTCTATCCTCTGTTTCATCACTCAAGAACGAGAAGCAAATTCTTGATCGAATTGGGGTTTGCCCACAGATTATCACTTGTTATGGCGATGGATTAAGTGTTGAAAAAGATGGGGATAAGAGTTATAATTTGTTCTTGGAGTATGCTAATGGCGGAAGTCTTGCGGATGCTTTGAGAATCCATGGCGGTGGGTTGTCGGAATTTGACGTTCGAAGGTATACGAGAGCGATTCTTTGTGGACTACAGCATGTTCATGGCAATGGGTTTGTTCATTGCGATTTAAAGCTTTCGAATGTGTTAATTTTCGGGAATGGTGAAGTTAAGATCGCGGATTTTGGGCTTGCTAAATCGGCTGGAAAATTTGCGGCAGTGGAAACAGAGGAGAGATTTGAGTGGAGAGGGACTCCGATGTATATGTCGCCGGAGATTGTAAACGACGGTGAGTATGAGTCGCCGTGTGATATTTGGGCGTTGGGTTGCGCCGTCGTGGAGATGGTGGTTGGAAAGCCGGCGTGGAGGGTTGGGCCGGAAACGGATATGTTTGGCTTGATGATGAGGATTGGAGTCGGAGATGAAGTACCGGAGGTACCAGAGAATTTATCGGCGGAGGGGAAAGATTTTATCCGGCGATGTTTTGTAAAGGATCCAAGTAAGAGATGGACGGCGGAGATACTTTTGAATCACCCATTCGTCGCCGGTGCCGGTGATACTGTTACATTGAAGGAAGTAGAATTGGCGACGGAATCACCAACGGGGCCTTTCGATTTCCCGGAATTCGTTTGTTCCGGGCAAGGTTCGAATGAGTGGAGTTTTTGTTCTTCTAGTTCGTCGCCAGAGGTGTTGAGTAGGGTCCGGCAGCTGATGACGGGGAAGCCTTTGGATTGGTCTGTCATGGATAGTTGGGTGACAGTTAGGTACTAGAGTTTTGGGGAGTAAAATTAGTTCATTAATTTGTTCAGAGAGGAAAATATATTTTAGGAAAGTATATAAATATATATATATATATATATTAATTTTGGTATGAGAAGCTGATAATGTTTTATTCCAAAGCTTCAGATTGTGAGACAGTTTTGTAATTTTGTATATGATTATTAGTATAATGATAAATCATAGAGCAGATTGAGGTTGGGATTTGTATAAAATTTTGCATTTTTTTATAATTGTTTTTTCCTAATCTCATCACACTTTAGTAAATAAGATATAACAATTACTTCCTTGGAAGAAAAAGTTCAATTTAATATAAATGAGCAAAATAGTGGAGGTCGACTTAATTTAAAATAATGTTAAAAATATTTTTACTAAAATAAAAATAATTATCAATTTTGTATCAATTTAGTGTCGAAGTTTAGGACTTACCAATTTAGTTCTTATACTAAAAATAAAATAAAAGTGAAACTCACAATAAAAAGAAAAATTCAAAATACATTTTATGGAGAGAGAAAATATTAAAAGTATGAAAAGATTTAAATAGAAGAAATATAATAAAAGTTAGTAATTTTTGTATTTTTAGAAAATGGTATTTTAAAGGACATTACACTCATTTTCCGCCAAAACACACAACTTCTTCCCGCCATTGCCGATTCCCAAATTCACACCAAACAAATCCAAGCTAACACCACCGCCGTCCAGCTTCAATCTCTTCAGCTATGGCGGACGAACAGCCCTCAGCCTCTAATCGTCGGAGGAGCCGAGGATCTGAGGCTGCCGCCAGACTTACGGCTCTCGAACGTCTCAAAGCCATCCGCAGCGGTGGCCGTCGATCGGAAGCCGGTGGTTTCCAAGTGAAGTTGGAAAATCCTATCTACGATACGATTCCAGAGGATGAGTATGATGCTCTTGTTGCAAAGCGACGCGAAGAAGTCCGAGGGTTTATTGTTGATGACGACGGTCTTGGATATGGAGATGAAGGTGAGGAAGAGGATTGGTCGAAAGCTGGGGTTTGTTTTTCAGATGAGTCTGATGGTGAGCTGGACAAACCTAAGAAGAGGAAAGTGGTGAAGAAAGAGACGCAACCGAAGAAGCCCTCTTCTTCTTCTTTAACGGCGGCGGCAGCAATGATGGGGAAACAAAAGCTTTCTTCGATGTTTACTTCATCCATCTTCAGGAAAACGGGTAGAGACGATAAGGCTAAAGGATTGGGTTGTGATAGTATTGTGGATGATGTGATTGCTGAATTTGCTCCAGATGAGACTGATAGAGAAAGGCGTAGAAAGGGGCAAATTGGAGCTATACCGATTTTGAGGACTGTTACGTCTGTTCCTGCCGTGAAGTCCGAGGGATTCACTGCTCGGGGTCTTAATTTGACTGGTAAGTCTGACTTCATTAAGGATGCTGAAAATGGGAACTCCGAAACGACCAGGGTTGTTACAAACAGTGATTTGGGTTCTGTACGAGGTGGTGTGGAGGTCCAGGGAAATGGTGAAACTAAGGAATTTTATTCGAAGGAGGACTTGAATTCTAAAATCAACTTGGATCCGGTTGAGCAATTACCTAATTCTTCGATCAAGGAAGATGTAAGTGGAGACACTATGCCAATTAAAGTTGAAACAAAGGCAGAACCGTTGGTGAAGAAGGAACCAGTGAGTACTTTGAATGCTAAGATTAGCAATGAAAGAGACCCAGCTTTGAGTGCTACTGCGGAATGGCAGGCAGTAAGGAGTGAAGGGAGTGGAAGTGTTGATTCTGCAGCAGAAATGGCTGAAGAGAAATCCGATTTTGATACTGACACTGACGGCTCTCTCCCTTTCTATATCATTGATGCACATGAGGAGCTCTTCGGTGCAAATATGGGCACTGTATATCTATTTGGGAAGGTAATACTAAGACCTTTTGTTTACATGTTTTTTTTTTTGTTTTTGAAATGTATGGCTGGCTCAATATAGTTTTCACATTTCTTAAATAACGTTTGTATTCTTATTTCTTAGTCAAATTCTAAATGAAAAGCAAGTTTTTTTTTTTTTTTTTTTGTGTGTGTAGTTTTCAAAATATGAGTTAGTTAAATACGAGTAGAAAGTGAATATCAAAACAAAGAAAGTTACAGGTAGAGCTAACGTTTATAAGCTTAATCTCAAAAATCTACCAAATGGCTATTAAGGGGGCTAATTTATTGTCTTATCAATTTAAATATTTTGCATTTTAGCAGTAAACTTTTGAAGTCAATAGTAGTAAATGAATCCAGATGAAAAGAGTGCGTTGTAATTAGGTCAAAGCTGGGGATACGTTCCACAGTTGTTGTGTGGTGGTGAAAAATATGCAAAGATGCATATATGCCATTCCAAGTGCTTCTTTTCTCCATTCGGATGAGATGTTGGAGCTCCAGAAGGATGCTGAAGAGTCTCAGCTTTCTCCTGCAGACCTGCGTGCCAAATTGCAAGTAAGATTATCCACTCTTGTAACTTATGTTATGCTTGTCATCATCTGGCCTCTCTTATTGAGGCATCTTCTTTTATCTTGCTTCTGTTAATTTGTTTTTACTTTCTTCTTGTAGGAAGTGACTGCAGGATTAAAGAATGAAATGGCTAAGCAGTTGCTAGACCTCAATGTTTCAACATTTAGCATGACACCGGTTAAGGTTTGCTAATGAAACTTTGTTTATATCATATAAATATTAATGTAGAGCCAAATTTTATTCATCTTTAAATGACCAGTTTATTATGTATTTTTTTTAATTTTCATCACAGAGGACATATGCATTTGAGCGTCAAGACATACCTGCAGGGGAGAATTATGTGCTTAAGATTAATTACCCATTCAAGGTATGATACTTGACACACGAACGGTATTTGTAATTTGAGTTAAGATGTCAACATATCAGTTTTTTAGTACAACAAGATATTGTACACCAAAATTTTTAGATTTCGGAGGTTAAAGTTCTTAAAGGTGCCTTGAGAAGGCATCTCTTAGTTTTGATTTTCTTGTTTATTTATATATATTTATTATCACTGCCATTTGGAAATTACTGACGATGGTTAAACTTGTGGCAGCACCCCCCACTTCCCGCTGATCTAAAAGGAGAATTGTTCTGTGCTCTTTTAGGAACACATCGCAGGTATTAATATCTTTCAATGTTGGTGTTATCTTTCCTGGCATGTCTCTCATCTTTCTTTGTATTCTCCTTTTAGTTTTCTGCCTTCCTTTTAAGTGTCATGGCATTTATAATTTAAGCTATTTGTGCAATGGTAAAGTTTTTCTAAATTTCATTTCTGGTGAAGCTTTTCTATTTTCATTTCAGTATACTTCTTTGATGACATTAACATGTTGATACATACAGTGCCTTAGAGCTTCTCCTCATTAAAAGGAAAATTAAGGGCCCCTCCTGGTTGTCAATTTCAAAATTTTCTTCTTGTCCTGCTTCTCAACGAGTAAGATTACTTAATTCTATCATAATTTTTTAATATTTATACATATAAAAGAGGCTAATTCTATGATGATATTCTTATGAAGGTGAGCTGGTGCAAGTTTGAGGTGATAGTTGACTCTCCAAAAGATGTGCAAACTTCAACGTCGTCAAGCAAAAATTTGGAGATTCCTCCTATGATTGTCACTGCAATAAACATAAAGACCATCATTAATGAAAGGCAGAATGTCAACGAAATTGTGTCTGCATCTGTCATATGCTGTCAAAGAGCAAAGGTCGATTATGAATGGCTTCCAGTGTTGTTGATTTTGATTTCATGTTTCTTCTGATGTGACAATCATTTTCTGTTCTGGTTGAAAATGCGAATTGGATTCACCAACATTCTTACAGGAATGTTGATCATCGATGGCTATTAGATGCTTTAATGGTTATGCTATTGAATTTGATAAATGATATGAGTTACAATTACTATAGGCCTCAGAGGAATATGATCAACTTGATCGGAAGTATGCAACCTTAGGCAGAACTGTTGAATTTTCTCAAATTTTTGATCAATTTACCTGTATGTCAGAGTGAAAATTATATATGTTATGAATTGGGTACATGGAAGCATACAATCAAGTTTTATGGATGAATGAGACTTTGTAGGAATTATAAGGACTGCTCTATTGAAATAATAATTAGCATGTTTTTACTCTCGTACGTATACAGAGATTTTAAGATGTGCAGAGAGATTATTTATCCTTATTAAATCTTACTCAAATTAACTACTGCGTGACATTGCAGATTGACGGTCCCATGTTGGCCACAGAATGGAAGAAGCCTGGTTTGCTAAGGCATTTTACTGTCATCCGTAAGCTTGATGGAGGCATATTTCCTATGGGATTTGCTAAAGAGTCCACTGATAGAAATTCGAAGGCTGGATCAAATGTTCTGATCTGCGAGGGCAAGTGGGTTACTTATTAGTACTGCCTAAATATTATTCTGTTTCATGCACAAGATTTCTCTTTTACTAGAAAAATTATAATGTTAGTAGTGGTAGTATTAAGTTTTAACTAAAATGTTTCTCTTGCAGTGAAAGGGCCTTGTTGAATAGATTAATGATCGAATTATTCAAATTGGATAGTGATGTGCTGGTTGGACACAATATCTCTGGGTTTGATTTAGATGTTCTTCTCCATCGAGCCCAGGTAGAATTATCAAGAAATTAATATGAACAAAGTAATTAAAAATTTATTTACTATTGTTATTGTTATCATCTTTTTAGGAAACACTTTTTATTGACATTGTTTAAGCGACAACCATCTTTACATAGTTACAACCCTCTTGAGTAAATAAACGTCCCAAGCCCCCATAACTGACAATCCATCCCCTCCACCACACCTAGTGCTCACGCTTGCTGTCTACCTTAAAAAAATAGAAGCACCATAGAACTCTGGAAAACACTCCAAACCCTGGATCACAGAAAATCGGTTTTTAATGTATCTGAATTCCCAAAAAGCTTCTATAACAAAACAAAAACTAATAGCTATTCTTTTTATTGCAATCTAGAGTTTTCTCTCTCGTTTTCTTTTATGAGATTTATGCAAATAGTTTATTTTTCTTTTTTCCTTTCACTTGGTATAAACGTAGTTTTAACAGCTGACTTGTAGTAGTAAATGAAACTATTCCAAAGTGAGTGTTTCATCTGTCATTAAAACCCCCAAATTTTGCTCAAGTTGATGCCTCCCATTACTTATCCTATGTTATTAGCACATGTACTATTCATACAAAATAGTTTTGTCACTGTTTCTTAGATGATCTCATGGAAGCTACTTCCTAGAAGTGGTTCCTTGTTGCCTTGCTGACTAAATGACTAGAAAGCAGTACAATTTTACTCAAGTTTCTCTATTATAACAGTTTTGCCGAGTACCAAGCAGCATGTGGTCCAAAATAGGCCGCCTTAAGCGGTCTGTAATGCCTAAACTTGGAAAGGGAGGGAACATTTTTGGGTCTGGAGCAAGTCCAGGACTCATGTCTTGCATTGCTGGTCGACTCTTATGTGATACGTACTTGTCTTCCCGTGACCTATTGAAGGAGGTACAGTATTTATGTTGGAAATATATTTGTGTTTATTTATTTGGGTTTTAAAGCTTACTTTTATTCTTTCAGATAAGTTATTCTTTGACAGAGCTAGCAAAAACTCAACTTAATAAGGACCGCAAGGAAGTCACTTCACATGAAATTCCAAAAATGTACCATGCATCCGAGTCTCTCATGAACCTGGTGAGTAGAGGATTCGATATCCTGCAACTCGGCCTTAGAATCATCATAGTTATTACCAATTATTACAATTTGAATATAATAGTTGTAATAGCTATATTGTTTTGAATATAATAGTTGTAATATTTGTGGTCTGCTGGCCTTCGTGCTATTTTTATGAGGTTTTTGAGAGAAAAGAAACGACAGAATTATTAGGACTTGGGAAGCCTTGGGATGCTCGGGGTATTTGAGTTGGGAGGCATAATTTGATTTTCTAGAGAGGTTTAAAGATCTAGGAAGGAGGTTTGGGAGGTGGCTTCGTTTACTGCCCCTTTGTGGGTGTCTATTTTGTAGTCTTATCTCGACATCATTTTGTTGGATTGAAGCCTCTTTTGTAGTTAATTAGGTCTCCTCCCCTCTTTTCCGGCTGTTTTATTTGTATGCCTACTTTATTTCCATTTTTTTTCTCAATGAAAACTTGATTTCTTGAAAGGAAAAAGAAAAGAAAAGAAAAACACACTTCTCTTCGGGCCTCCATGTTTATAATTGTTTGTAATTATCTTTTCGGTTTTATTTTTGACTGGAGTCCATTATTAGTTTACTTGCGCACCATTCGAAGGGTTGATTTTGTATCCTCCTTGATTTCTTTCATTTATCTTAATGAAAGTTTGATTTCTTACCCACAGAAAAAAAATTGAATCTTCAATTTTTGTTTCTCACAATGTTTTAATATTTTAGATCGAATATGGTGACACTGTGCATGCATGGTTTTGGATTTCATGTTTTATTTTAAAGTGCTTCATTCTCACGAGGTCTTGATATTTCAGATTGAATATGGTGAGACAGATGCATGGTTGTCATTGGAACTCATGTTTCATTTAAGTGTTCTTCCCCTTACTCGACAGTTGACTAATATCAGTGGTAACCTCTGGGGAAGAAGTCTACAGGTAACCCCTATAGGCATATTTCATTCCACAATTTGACCATGATGTTATAATGCAATGAGACTTTTACTAGTCTTAATTTGATGTATATACTTTTTCAGGGTGCTAGAGCCCAGAGAGTAGAGTATCTCTTACTTCATGCATTCCATGCCAAAAAATATATTGTCCCCGACAAGAATTCATCTTATGTGAAAGATAAAAAGATTGTAAAAAAGAGAACAAATCATGGTTCTGAGGAAAAAAATGTTGATGAATTTGATTTGGATGATGGAAATGTAGAAGCTCCCAATACTGAAAGTGGAAAGGGCAAAAAGGGACCCTCCTATTTAGGTGGGCTAGTCTTGGAGCCAAAGCGAGGTTTATATGATAAGTATGTATTGCTCCTGGACTTTAACAGTCTGTACCCTTCTATCATTCAGGTTAGTCTGTTGGTCTCATTAAATGTTCATCAACTTCTTCCAGTTGAATTTTAAACATGGATGCAGTGATAAAATTGTAATCCGTATGCCACACTTGTATTTGATCATGCAGGAATATAATATTTGCTTCACCACTGTTGAAAGATCCCCAGATGGTGTTATTCCTCCTCTGCCATCTAGTAGAGTGACGGGAGTTCTTCCTGAGGTACAATCTTAATGCACGATGGAATAGAAACTAAATTTAATCAATAGTGATTCATTGGGCTATCATCTTCTTTGATGAAAGCATTTTTCATGAGAACTTCTGGACTCTTCCATGTGAAGATATAAAAAATTGTTAATATGTATAGGACTTTCAATTGTATGCGAGACATGTCTCTGTCTTCATAAGGTTAACAGATCAAGCTCGGATACCTATATTATATCTCCTTTTGTCATTGTTTTAAATCACAAGAGTTCCTTTCGTGAATGGTTGGTTCATGTCAGGCGACTTATGTCCATGGTTTACTAACTTAGTTTAGAGCAACATTCTTATATTTTTCCACTTCCCAGTAGAAAGAATAGGCAATGATGATACTCCCCTTCTTATTTCTACAGTTGCTTAAAAATCTGGTTCAGAGAAGAAGAATGGTGAAGTCATGGATGAAGAATGCCTCTGGTCTCAAGCTTCAGCAACTTGACATTCAGCAGCAGGCACTAAAGCTCACTGCAAACAGGTATTTTTCTCCTTATTTTTTTTCCATTTTTACTCCAGACTTGTTCTAATCATCCTTTTTTATTGTGCATTTACATGATCTGGTTGCAGTATGTATGGATGTCTAGGGTTTTCTAATTCAAGGTTTTATGCAAAACCACTAGCAGAGCTTATTACTTCACAGGTAAGGGAAAGGTTGCTTATGTTTCAGTTTGCGTGTTTGCCAATTATGTCAAAGACTGCACCCTCTTTTTATTTTTCAAGAAAACGAAAAAAAGACAAAAATAAAAAGAAAGGAAACAAAAAAGAATCAGCAGAAACTTTCATTTACACTACTATTTGCTTATTTTGCAGGGAAGAGAAATACTGCAGAGCACTGTTGATCTTGTGAAGAATAATCTGAACCTAGAGGTCATAGTTGAACAATGAAACTCACAAGTTATATTTTCTGAACGCATGTGCATAATCTCAATGCACTACCGAGTCCACTGGTCTCATGAATAGATTATCTTTCACATGACAGGTAATTTATGGCGATACAGATTCAATAATGATTCACAGTGGACTGGATGATGTTGGCAAAGTAAAAGCAATTGCAGGAAAAGTTATACAAGAGGTAAGGTTGTGGATCTGATTGAATTTGTCTCAAGTATTTTTGGTATTATTTGTATTGGAAATCTCATGATTTATTATCTAAACCTTAACCTTAACCTACTGAACAGCTCTCTTGTTTAAGAATCACATTATTATATTATTGAAAATTGTGAAAGTTCTCAGTATTCATATACTCTTCTTACGTACACAAATTCATGGTAATCAAGTAAAGGGAACCTTAACCTTAACCTACTGAACAGCTCTCTTGTTTAAGAATTACATTATTTTATTATTGAAAATTGTGAAAGTTCTCAGTATTCATATACTCTTCTTATGTACACAAATTTATGGTAATCAAGTAAAGGGAAAAAAGAAAAGGAAAAAAATTAACCCTTTAACCTTGTTTTGAAATTTCTATTGAAAAATGCTCGAAAATAGTTTGCAGGTCCATCTAAATTATTCATAATCTACTCAAATGCTTATATGTTACCACAAAAAACTAGTGTAGGACAACAGAACTTTTCCTTGGCAAGTATTTCCACTTATTTTCTCAAGTCTCATATGTGAGGTATTCTTTCATGTATTTTCTTTTCCAGGTTAACAAAAAGTACAAGTGCTTAGAAATTGATCTCGATGGTTTGTACAAGAGAATGTTGCTTCTGAAGAAAAAGAAGTATGCTGCTGTAAAGTTGCAGTTTAAGGATGGAATGCCATACGAGGTAACTATGATGTATTACTCTTTGGATCTTATGTGGAAATAATTGGGAGATATAGCAGTGTCAAAGTTGATTTTATATTCAGGTTATTGAGCGTAAGGGTCTTGATATGGTTCGGCGTGACTGGAGTTTATTGTCAAAGGAATTAGGTGATTTCTGCTTGAATCAAATATTGTCTGGAGGGTATGTTACGTTGCGTGCTTGTTTCAGCTGCAGTATTTTTACCTTCATAGCTGCAGCTTTTAACAAATAAGTTTTTCTAAATAAAACTTATATGTTAAAAACTTTAGAAAAACTTGTTTGTTAAAAACTGAATTAAAATTTTTCTGACCATTAATCTTTTTTCATGCTTATAGGTCATGCGAGGATGTCGTTGAATCAATACATGACTCACTTGTGAAGGTAAAAAACATGTACCTTTTCATGTTGACTTGTGAATACTTTGTTCTTCTTTCACTATCAAGAAAGATGGAGGATGGGTTGATGCTCAGAATGTTCCTAAAGTTTAATGTGCTTAAAATGAAAATGATTGTCAGACAACTTTGCAAAATGTGGACATGTCAAATTAATGACAACTTGTCTCAACTTTCTTTCCACTTGTACTTCCCCTCCCGAACAACCTAATAACAAATGAAAACAGTCACTGCTTAGAAAAGGAAAAATAATAGAAAAACAAGCCTTTAGCAGTCTGTAATTACTATTGTTCGTCGAGAATTACTTGGGACTTAACTGTGCAATTTTTTCACAGATCCAAGAGGATATGAGGAAAGGGCAAGTTGCACTTGAGAAATATATCATCACTAAGACATTGACGAAGCCACCTGAAGCATATCCTGATGCCAGAAACCAACCACATGTTCAAGTAAGAAAATCCTTAAACCCCTGCTAAATTATTTGATCAACCATTACATTTGTCTTGAAGATGTGTGGTCAATGTAGGTTGCACAAAGGTTAAAACAAATGGGCTATACTACTGGCTGTTCTGTTGGTGACACGATCCCATATATAATTTGCTGTGAGCAGGTTTGTGGAAATGTTTTGATATTTATTCTGATATATAATTCTAGAACTGTGGTGGTGGTTATAACTTGGTGAAGAATACCGAAAGCTGATAGAATATTATAAATGAGATCCTCTTTTCATTTTTTCTTCTTGCCCTGCTTTTCTGGTCAGGAGTCTACTTCTGGTGGTTCTACAGGCATTGCTCAGCGGGCTAGACATCCTGATGAATTGAAAAAAGAGGATGGAAAATGGATGATTGACATCGAATACTATCTTTCACAGCAGGTTTTTTTCCCCTTCCTATTCTGTGGCATTTAATTGCTTTTGTAACAAATGATCATGATCTGTTGTTTCTGTCATTCTAATGCTATGATGCTTTCAATATATGAACAGATTCACCCAGTGGTCTCTCGTCTATGTGCCTCAATTCAGGGCACCAGCCCAGAACGCTTGGCTTATTGTCTGGGGCTTGATTCATCAAAGGTATATACATCCCGACAACAGAAAAGAAATGATAATAATAAAGGTTCCCTAAGTTTCTAATATTATATTCACACTGACATACTGTGTACTTCAGTTCCAAAACAGATCAATTGAAGTTTCCCGAAGTGATATCTCCACTTCCCTCCTGTGTTCTGTAAATGATGAAGAAAGGTAATGATTTAAACTACTAAGTTTCAAACCACTCCTTGCTTGTCAAACCTACACTTATTCTTCTCCAAAATTCTTGGGAACTTAAAAGTTTTATATGGATTTTAAAAGGTTAACGCTTCTTTTGGTCAACCACCTACAGGTATCAGGGATGCACACCGCTGACATTCACTTGCCCCAGCTGTTCTGGTACTTTTAATTGTCCTCCTATCTTTAGTTCCATATACAAATCTGCAGAAGGAAAGCAAGAAAGGCTAGTTGATGAACCTACAACCAAATTTTGGAATAATTTGCGTTGTCCAAAATGTCCCGACGAAGCTAATGCGGGTAGAATAACTCCTGGAATGATTGCCAACCAGGTATGTATGAGTAGCAATTTGATACCATTTTTTCCAAACAACAATCAATCGTACTGCTCTTTCTAGAACATGCATATGTGGTTTTACAGCAAGAAGGCACCTGAATTTATTTTGGATTGAATTTGGTATTGCAATCCCTGTTAATGGGGTCCCAAAATTAGACATTGTCATGTCCCTTGAGAAGACATTGTTCAAGTTAGAAACTCAATATACTATTTTACAATATCACAAATTTTTAATGTCACAGGTAAAAAGGCAAGCAGATAGGTTCATTTCAATGTATTATAATGGCTTAATGATGGTAAACTCTATCTCCTAGAATTTTTTTGTGGGGCACATTGTACTGCTACCGAAGTTTTGTAAATCTCACAAATCTTTTGGATATTAGTGTGATGATGAAACCTGCAAATATGCCACACGTGCCGTTAATCTTCGAGTTATGGGCGACTCTGAGAAAGGAACTATCTGCCCAAACTACCCCCACTGCAATGGGCATCTAGTAAGAAAGGTATTACATCATCCAACTTTGAAGCACTTTAGTCCTACCTACTTTTATCTCTAAGTTACGATTCTAATCACGAATGTTCTTGTATATCAGTACACAGAAGCCGATTTGTACAAGCAGCTTTCATATTTTAGTCACATTTTGGATACTGAACGCTGTATGGAAAAGGTTGTTTGACTCTCTTCATCTGCTTCTTATATTCTTTAATTAGTTGAGACAATGTAGCCATTATCCACTTGCTAAGCTATGGATGGAGGCATTAATATGTTGGATTTTTGCTACAGTTGGAGGTTCATGCAAGGGTAACATTAGAGAAAGAAATGGCGAGTATTCGGCCAGTAGTTGAGTTAGCTGCAATGACAATTCAAAGCATTCGGGATCGGAGCGCATATGGCTGGGTGCAGTTGCAAAATTTTGTAGTAACATTTTGAGTTTGCACATATAACCGAGGTAGGCATGCTGAATATCCATTCATTTTACCTTCATTGTTTTCGCTTTACATTGTATGTAAATATTTCTCAAATGGATAGGTGCTTTGTTTTTTTTCGTCTTCACCATTTGAATCTAAATACTCGTAAGAAATCTACCAAACCCATCTCAAACATAGGCTTCAACATTGAAAAGTAATCTTGATTTTAGATAACAAATCTCTATCGTAATCATAATTTCAACAACCATATTCAGTTCCAGTGATACAAATGCTCCCCCTAATATTCATAGTTTATCGATGATTTCAACAAGATAAGTTTAGAAAAAGTTCATGCCAATGCACATTGTTAATCTTCAGAATCAATCTGCCATGCAAATGCCAAATAGAACAAAAATTTAGAGTGGAAAAATATTCACCTTGTTGGCTCTTAGGTTCTCTGTCGAGTTTCTATTTCATATCTTTACCTTAAATATTACACTTTTGCATTAAAGTTTGTGTTTAATTTTCAGATGATTAAATTTTTTTATAGAAGAGTACGTCTGTTGTGCTAAGATCACTTTGCTAATTTAATCTTTATGTTTTCAAATGTTATATTTTTATGTTAAGGTTTTGAGTTTTAATAATATTTAGTCTTTTAAGTTTCAAAATGTACATTTTTTTAATATATATTTTTAAAATACTTATTTATGAAATGATTATTCAAATTTTCATTAACTTTTAGAATTATTTTAAATGATATAATTGTTAAAAATATTGACAAATACAGCAAAATGTTACTATTTAACAATAATAGATATTTATCAATATCGATAAGTGAGACGACAACAATGTATTAGTGTTTATTGGTGTAACACAGTGAATTTTTTCTTTATTTGTAAATAGTTTGGTTCAAATGAAAATTAAACTCACTACTTTATGATGAAAATGTAATATACTAAAATTTAGAAACTAAACGAGAACGAGACTTATACAATGTAATTTACAAAACTTTTTAGTGTACAGAATTCAAACTATTTCACCATAGTTGGCTGTAAATATTCACTATCTGTATTATTGATCGAAACATAACGAAGATTCATCAAAGCTCGCAAAAGTTGAAAAGAAAGGTGTTAAATTAAACTTAACAAATGGTTGTTTGATCTCGTTGTTGTATCGCTTTCTTGTTTGTAAATTTCCACATTTGTTTCCCACAATGTTAATCACACAATGATACATAAAAAATCCATACTAAAAATCATGAAAAACAAAATTTTAAAAAGAAAAAGAAAGATCTTGAAGAGTATTGTCATTGTTGGTAATATAAATAAATAAAATAATAAAAAAAAAAAGATACCATTTGAAGTTATCACTTCATAGAAACAAAATAATCCAGTTGGTTGGGCCAAATGAAATTTCATATTAAACTAAAAGCATACCCATGTGAGATGGGGACAATTTGCTCTTTAGGTTTGGTTGCTTTTGGGAGATGTTCATTTCCATTTGTGGCTAACATTCTCCCTAACAAATTTCATGGACCCAGCAAAATATAGACACTTCACATTAATTATTGCTATTATGGAGTAATTTTCATATATAACTAAACAAATCAAAATATTTACAAAATATCGATGAACCGTAAAAGACTATCATTTGTATCACTTAAGTAGTTTATCTTGGTCTATCATAAATAGATTGATTTTTTAAATTTTTTTGTTATTGAATGAATTGACGAGTCCCAAATGATCTAATTTGATAGGACAATTATTTTTGGACACAAGGCATGCCCCTAGTTGTGCCCTTAGAACATAGACCCTAGAGGAGGAGGAGGAGGAGAAAGATGTAAAGTTGGAATAACCTTTTAACTTACTATTATTGAAACAGTTCTCTAACTTTTATCTGTTTGAAATTTAGTTTATTAGGTTAAGGAAAAGTTATTCCAAAGTAACATGAGCAACCCAAAACTATTTCTATTTAATGGATATCACTGTTGGTGTCAAAATCTAGATAGGAAAGAGTCTATCCTTTACCTAACAACTTATATCAAAATATATTTAGAGGGAGGAAAATAATAGAAAAGCTTTGATGTTTAAGTTGGGAGCTTTAGAATTTGAGAGTGAGATTAACTTAACCTTCTTAAAACTGTAATGATGTATTTGTAAGAAAAGTCGACCTAGGTTATACTAAGAACGTATGTTGAATTTTCATGTTTCCAAGTAGCATTATTGAATGGTAGGAGGAATGTGTCTAAATATATGTTAAATGCTACACCAATTGTTTTAACAAAAGAATGTTAGATGAGAACTTTTTTAATAGGTTAGAGGTAAAATTAAGAATTTTGGAAAATAAAAGGAAGGAATTGAACATTACCTAATTGATTAGGAAACATCTCTATTTTTCGGGAAAAAAAAAAAAACCCTAATCTTTTGATTTCATTAATTTAAGCCTTAGACTTGGTAGGTAAATTTTTCGATATGATCGAACTTAAACAAGTGTATTGGCACCATTATTTTTTAAAATTGATACAATATGTGAAATTTGATATTTAAATTGATAAAGTTAAAAGTTAATTAAGATTACTAATTGATATGATGAAAAACAATTTAAAAAAAAAAAACAAAAATGCTAATTTTGGTCTTTTTGCTCCAAAATTAGATTCATATACTTTTGAAATAGAAGTATATGAATATAATTTATACTAATTCATATAATGATATTTTTATGAAATGAAAGTATAATAAAATGACATTTTTATACTAATTCGATTTAAACATTTGAAACTATTATAATTGAAATCAAACAAAAAGTATTAATGATATTTAAGACAAATATTCTTTTAAGTAATAAAATTTCTAAAAATATCTACAAATATATATATATAAAAAAAAGAATATATATATATATATATGATGGTGGATCAATCAAGATAGATTATTATTTGTATCTATCATGATATAGATAAACACATATAATATTCTATTTTCTTTTATCGTAAATCATAAATTATGATATTTTACTGTATTTTGTAATATATTTCATTCATTACCCTAAGTAAAATCACACGATAACATTAACCATTCATTGAATAGCAATTTACTTTTAGAAAATAAAAGTTGGGTAGCAATTGGTTAAAGTTGAAGAACATGTAAGCCAAAAATTAGGTGAATAGTGGTTGGAAATAATAATAAGAAGAAGAATGGACCATTTGATTAATATGGTCTATACATTTGAAAGCAAATGATAACTAAGCATAAATGAGACATTTAGAAAATCAATTATCACTCATTATCATTATTATTATTTAAACATATATACACTTAACATCTTTTAAACTATATCCTTCTATTAGTTAAATCTCGATTCTAAAAGTTTAAATAAATCAAACTTCTAAATTTTTATAATCGATAGATATCCTTCTCTACAACTACCTTTAAAAATGAGAAAAAAACATCCGAGATATTTTCAAAACAACAGTAAATACATGGAACGATTCTAAAAGTAACATCCGAACACAAAGTCTAAATCGATTAATTTATTTATTAAAGTTTAAAAAACGTGACATTTTCAACGGTAGCAAAATGAATCAAAATATTAACTCCATCCATCATTGATAGAATCCAAAATTTTGTTATAAATATTTTGGAAAACAACAATCCAAAAACAGACCCCATTTACTTTTTTTATATACATAATTTAAGAAAAGAATGATGATTTGAGTTTGAAGTATATGAATAGAATTGAAAGAAGTGATGATCATAAATACAACCTTTCTTATCAAATTGCATGAAGAGGTCCCCTCATTTATTGAAGTTGAAGAGCAAACTCCCATCACCTTCATACTCAGTCCCACACCTTCCACCATATCCCTACTTTTTGTTTATACTTTTCTCTCTAAACCCTTCTCCTCTTATTCTATTTCACATCCAATTATTCATATCCAATCAATATATGTTTCTACATTTATTCATTATTTCCACTTTAAATACACCATATGATGATATAACACAACACCCATATGATATAACACGACGCACAAGTATGGTTGTTTCTCGATTGGATTGGATCGATTATGTATTTAAAGTAAAGATAATTTCTTTTTCGGTCATGCTAGCTAGTTATGTTAAAGTTGAAAAATTATCTTGTTTAGATGAGAGTACCTTTGATAATTGACGTAATTCAATTGTTGATGGACTTGAATTAATTGTTCAAGAATTAAAAATGAAGTACTATTTTTAAACATATGACTTTTTTGATTGTTTCATATAACTAGAAATACTATTTCTTTTTTCTAATTCAATTCAAGAATAGTTCGATTAAAATATAACATGGATCCTTGGTTTGAATACTTCTCCATTTATTGTTACATTGTTTTTCAACTATATATAACCAATACGAGACCATAAAACTTCACATGCGACAGAATTGTATGAAAAATAAAGTCGAATAATATGTTCGTTTTTTTGTTTGTTGTTTAGTGTTTTTGTTTACAACATTAAAAGGTAAGATTACAAGTTTGGTAACATTGTATTTTGAGATAAGACACAACCTTTGTAGAAAAATTAAGATGTTAACATTTGTGGATGGGAATTTTTGCAACTTCCCATGTTGGTATTTTGCTCTGTTTGCCTCCACCCAACATCTTCCAATCTCATCTCTTAAATCAGAATTTTCCCCAAGCCCACACCACATGCTCTTAACCCCATCCCTTTTCTCATAACTCCCAACTTTACCCTTCTTCTTTTTCTCTCTTTATTGTCTCAAATGCCATCACTTTCCTTCCCCTTCTCCCATGCCCACTTCTGTCATTTCACTGTGCAAATCTTGCTCATTATACTATACTACTCTTTGATCATTTGAGAGGCTGCAACATTTTGATATATATGTTGATGTTATTACAAGTAAATGAAGATTCATCATTTGTTTTGTATTGTTTTATGATTATGAATTTTATGTTTCTTCAATCTCTCCCATGGCTGATCCTGAACCAGAAAAAGCTCAACTCTCTTCTTCTCTTAACATGTCTGCTAAGAAAGAACTTCTTTCCACTGCCATGAAAAGAACAAGTGAATGGTATGTTTCTCTTCTTCTTCTTCATTAAAGCTTAGCTTCAGTGGAAGTCTTGTAGTTCTTCTTATGATTGTTTTTTTCTTTTCTTCTTTAGGATCTTTTCCCAGGAGATTCCAAGCGATGTCACAGTTCATGTTGGAGAAGCATCTTTCTCCTTACATAAGGTATACAATTCAAGATGTTCTTATAAGTTGTGGGAAATGAATTTTATGAAATGTAATTCAAATTAGTCCTTTTTTTTCTTCTTCTTGTTTGGATGAATTTTCAGTTCCCACTTGTTTCAAAATGTGGACACATAAGAAAACTAGTATCAGAATCAACTGATGCTGATCTTGCAACTGTTGAGCTCCCAAACTGTCCCGGTGGGGCAGAGGCGTTTGAGTTAGCTGCAATGTTTTGTTACGGGATAAACTTCGAGATCAGCACCGAGAACATTGCGATGCTCCGTTGTGCGGCAGAGTATCTCGAGATGACGGAGGAATACGCAGTCGGAAACCTTGTGGGGAGAACTGAGGCTTATATAAATGAAGTTGCACTCAAAAGCCTTGCAGGGGCAGTGTCTGTTTTGCATATGTCTCAAAGCCTTCTTCCAACAGCTGAGAAGGTTAAATTAGTGAGTCGTTGCATTGATGCTATTGCATTTGTTGCTTGTAAAGACAGCCATTTTAGTATGTTGGGAAGAGCTTCTGATATTGGTCATCATAATAAAGGGTTGCCTTCTAAGCCTATTGTTGATTGGTGGGCTGAGGATTTAACTGTTCTAAGAATCGATATCTTTCAAAGAGTTCTTGTTGCAATGATGTCAAGAGGCTACAAACATTACTCTCTTGGTCCGGTTTTAATGCTCTATGCACAGAAATCGCTTCGTGGCTTGGTGAGATTTTGTTATGAATACGAGTGGATTAATAAGGATGTCTTCTATTCTTTCCTTTTTTTTGTTCTTTCTTGTGTTTTTGTCTAAACAAAATTTGTGCAGCAGGAGGTGTTTGGGAAGGGGAGGAAGAAAATTGAGCCACAACAAGAGCATGAGAAGAGAGTAGTATTGGAAACAATTGTGAGTCTTTTGCCGAGGGAGAAGAACGCATTGTCAGTTAGCTTTCTTTCGATGCTTCTCCGTGCAGCGATTTATCTCGAGACAACAGTTGCTTGTAGGTTAGATTTGGAGAAGAGATTGGCTGCACAATTAGGACAGGCTGTTTTGGATGATCTTTTGATTCCTTCATATGCCTTCACTGGAGATACATTGTTTGACGTTGACACCGTGCAGCGGATCATGGTGAATTATCTTGAATTAGAAGTCGATGGGAATCAATTCGGGTACACTGTAAATGAAGAACACGTTTCATCGTCGTCATCAGGCGACTTTGAAAGAGTGGGAAAATTAATGGAGAATTATCTAGCTGAAATTGCCTCGGACCGCAATGTATCTGTCTCGAAATTCATTAATCTTGCTGAACTAATTCCTGAACAATCAAGAGCTACAGAAGATGGAATGTATAGGGCCATAGACATCTACTTGAAGGTGAAAAAACTCTCTCATAATCCAACTTTCCATTTCAAATTAAGCAAAATGAGTATATCCTTTCCTGAATCAGATTGTATGACTATTAATAGGCTCATCCATCATTGAGTGATATGGAAAGGAAGAAAGTGTGCAGTTTAATGGACTGCCAGAAGCTATCAAGAGAGGCCTGTGCACACGCCGCACAGAACGATCGGCTTCCAGTTCAAACGGTGGTGCAGGTGCTATATTACGAGCAGCAACGGCTCCGGGACGTTATGAATGGCAGTCCCACCTCCGGAGTCGAGGTGCCTGCTGTTCCTGCTAAATTAAGCATATACTCAGCTGAAACAGCAGCAACAGCTGCACACCCAGTTTCAGATGAGCTCTCAATTTTGAGAAGAGAGAATCAAGAGCTAAAGTTAGAGCTTGTGAAAATGAAAATGAAAATGAGAGAGTTTGAGAAACCATCCATAAGCAGTCCACAAACAAACACTCAGCTGCAGCCTAGTGCTGAGAAGCCTCCACTGCCCAAGAAATCATTCATAAACTCAGTGTCCAAGAGGCTTGGTAGGCTCTATCCCTTTGTCCGTGCCGATGGAGTCACGTCGAAAGGCCGAGTAAGACCAGCCAAGGATCGGCGACATTCGATATCCTAATGCAGCCTTGGATGTATACAGCATTTTGAAGAGTCTGGTTTTCTCTTTTTTTGTTTTTTTTTTTTTTTGTTTTGATTCTTGTTTATTTGTTTTGCTTCCAAGGATTTGCAAACTTTCAAAAACCTCTGCCATCTTGTTCTTTTGTAATCTATCTTAATCTTATGTTGTAAATAATATTGACATTTTTCAGTGTTTGTAATAAGTTAAATAGTTGAGAAACAGAATAAAAGAAATCTTACTTTCTTCATTGGCAGAGGATATAAAAAAGTAAACCAATCCAATTGGGAGATTTGGGAATGCCTTCCATTTGTTATTTACTGCTCTAAACGACCAAGTATTTGGTCTCGCTCTCTTCTAGTAGACGTAAATCTATGTTGTATGATTTTAACTCTCAAGTTTGGTGCAACTTTTCATCTTAATCTAATATTTTCTCTTATAAAAACGTTATGGCTAACATACAGTAAATCTGTGTGTTGATTTTCTATTGTTTTACGTTTTTTGTATTTTGTTTGTCTTTACTCGTCGATATCATAACAAAAGAAAGAGGGAGTTTTAGTGGGGTATGCATCTGAATAATTGAAATCTCTTTCTACAGAAAGCTTTTTGAATTAAAAAGGCAAAGAAAACAGCCAACTCAACACCCAACAAAAACAACACAGCAGAAACAAGCAGGTTTTTGTCTGTTTTCTGAGGCAATTCTCCATGGACCCTAAAAAAAGAATATGTTTCAAACTCAACTTTTATTTTTGAGTTCTGTAACATGTTTATACCTTAATCAAAGCCCATTTATACATTTCCCCCCCTTTTTATGAAATAGGAATCTTCTGTTCTTGCATTGGCAAACACCTACTGAAATATTACCTCCTTCTAGCTTAGTTGAGGAATGAATAATTTAATTTGGCCAATTTTATATGAAATAAATAGTTCCTTTTGATTATAATAAACTCACCACTTAATTTTGAGACTTTAAAAAGAAGCTGAAGTGCTTGTAAACAAATAGCTATTCACATCCATTTTCGAGAACTTTGATCGAATGACCTGTAAAAGTCTTTCCTTTTCCTTTTCAGTTCAACGTTTGCAGATGATAGAATTGAACGACTAGATTTTGAGATGATATCAAATTACCCTAAAAAGTTTCTTTTTATGTTCAATGATTATAGAGAGGAAAGGATCGAACGATTAACTTTCGAGATGATATCAAATGATCACCAGCAAACTTTTTTCTTTTCAAGTCCAATGATTGTGTAAGGATCAAATGACTAACATTTGAAATGATATCAAACGACCGGTAGAGGTTTTTCTCTTTTAAGTTCAACGATTGCAAAGTTAACGATCAAACGATTAGCATTTGATATGATATCGAATGACCCTTAAAAGTGTTTCTTTTTAAGTTCAACAATGGCAGAAGGGAGAACAAAACAATCAACATTAGAGACAGTAACTAAACCAAAATAGATTGAAAAGAAAGAGACTCTTTAACAATGTGTGATGCGAAAAGACCTAGTGATAATTATATTAACTTGGTTATAAACTTGTACATGGAGAAAACTCTAAATCAGCCATTGATAAGAGAATTAAAACTAAGGTGAAAAACCAAAAAGAACCCCGATGAAGAACATAGGAAGAGAAAAAAATAAGTAAAAATCAAGTGAGATTAAGGCTTACAGTTTGATAAAGCCATGGATTAGGATGGTGATGAGAAACCTTGATATCATCTTGAACATCAAGAAATCCCAAGAAACCCATTTGAGATCCATTAACAAATTCACCATTATCTCTGTAAAACTGTTTAATTTTCTGAACAGATCCATTGGTTGAAGAAGAAGAAGCAGAAAAACTCATCCCAGAATCTGAATTTCCTTCACCAAATTTCTTCATTCTTCTTGTTCTTGTTCTTGTTCTTCCACCGATTTGATTATTATAATTTGAAGGCCCCAATGTTAATTCAATCTCACTTTCTTCAATAAAATCACCTTCTTCTTCCTCCTCCTCCTCCTCTGTTTTTCCTCTGTTTTTTTCTCTTATGTTCTTCATCAAAACCTTCTGAATTCTATATAATCTATGCAGCTCATAAACCTATAAACAAAACCCATTGTTCATCTCTAAACAAATTCAAAAAAAGAAAAAAGACAAAAAAGAAAAAAAAATCACTTACTTGATGACGAAAAGTTTGTTCATGATTTAACATGGCCATCTTCATATTGTGTTTAGAGTAAGATTGCTCCAGCAGGTTAGCCATTTGAGAGATGTTATGGAAATTTCTTCTTTCTTCTTCTTGGGAATGGTCAGAATTTTGTTGCTGCTTTCTTGGTTCCGACAATGTTGGAGCTTTGGATCATCCAATCAATCTAACAATTAGATCTTCAGATTTTTGCCTAACAAAAACATACAATTTAACTCTAAATTATTGGGGATTCTCCATTTTATAAACTAAAAATACTTGGCTAGATCTCGAGTTGCACTCGTCTTTGTACACTCCAATCATAAGTTTTCATGTGGCGATCAAACACTATCTCATTTTCATGTTATTATTAGTACTCCTTTTGGTCCACAACAATGTAGTAATTTTTGGTACCAAAATATCATAGAATTGGGAAAATCACAAAAAGAATACAAACAAATGTTTCTATTATTTAATTTTCAGTGATCTAGAAAAGAATAGTAATTTACTTGATTTTTTAAAAGTTGTACTATATATTAAACATATAGTGGCATGGTTAAAGTGGTATGAATATGTGCATGCATTACTTAGTGGACTTATGCTACCTACCTAAACATCAAAACAATAATATAAAACAAATTAGTAAATTTTCCTAGTAGCTTAATTAATATTTTCAAATATATCAAAAAATATTTTGACAAATTCGAAAAATAGTCATATGTGACCAAACATTTGATAACATAATCATGCAAAGCATGAGATGAACCAAAGTTCTTATGAGAGCTTCCACATCAAAGTAACAATGGAAAACGAAGTAGAGACTAAAACATAGAGAACAAAACTACCTCAGTCCTCACGTGTATTCCAAATACAAACTTCTTTTATCATAACATGATGAATATATGAGAAAAACAGCACATTGAATGGAAAAGAAGCAAAGAAGATTAAATGAGAGAGAGAGGGGGAAAGAACCTGAAAGAAAATGAAAAACTGATCAGGTTCTTCTTCTTCTTCTTCTTCTTCAAATGGCTTTACAAGCTGCACCATTCACACAAAGAGATGTTATATACATACATACATACATATATATATATATATAGAAGGTGACAAGAGATTGGATAATATATAATTATATAATAAAAAAGAATATGATTTATAATAATAATGAATAAAAGAATAAAGAAATGGGGAAATGTGGGTTTAGGATGTTTGGTCTGGGGAATATATGAAGCATGCCAATAAAGAGTCAGAAGAAAGAAAGAAACACATTACCAAATAGCTATTTTCAATGACACCCACGGCTACACCCACTCCCATACAACTCAAACCCACCACCTTTCTTTTTTTAATATAAATAAATAATTATGTATCCCGACCTATACCTATTTTATAATCTAACCCTACTCGATGTCCAATCACAAGTCGTCACGTGAGATTATATATTACTATCAAAGGAAATCATCAATGTAATAATTTGAAATGTACATATTCTTATACCTTCGTATGTTTAATTTTTAGTCTTTTTATTATTAGATGAAAATGTTAAATATTTTCATTCTTCTTTCCTTTTTCGTTGTTGAATTACAAGTTTAGTAACTTCGAACTTTAAATTTTATGTCAATTTGGTTCGAGGACTTTCAAAATTATAAATTTTGACGAATTGATTGGTTGGAATTTTTATTAGATTTATTTTTTTTCAAAACTTATAAAATTGATTAATTTAGATTTTTTTTTTTTTTTGAGTTTATGATGCTAATTATTTAAGTTAGAAATTTTGGAAAAAAAGAAAAAAAAATTAAAACTAAATTGTGATAAATAAAATCTTTGATTAACTTTTGAATATATTATTATTGTAATTGTTGTGTTTTAAACTAAGGTGCAATGAATTTTGCAATAGTATATATATGTGTGTGTTTGAGACTAAAAGTAAAGACAAATGAATCAATTAGTGTTTACCTAAATTAAGCTTTGATCTCACATGGTGTCTTGATCATATTATTGTTTATTATTATTGGATGTTAATAGGGTTGTAATGTCCCTTCACATTACAACTCTTTTTCTGAATCTTTCTTCCATCCACTTCAATTTGTTGTTCTAAACTTAAGCATATTTGAGTAAATAAAGTGTTTGCTTTGTCTTTTCTTAAAATTGTCTCACCTTCTACCTACTAAATCATATATATATTTGTCAAATGTAGTTACTGCCTTAACTCACAAAATTGATTGTTACTGCCTCAATTTTTATAACCTTTTGCTTACCAAAGAACCATTTCATATGATATTTTGGACTTGCGAAGGCTTTGAACCTTTTATTTGCATAAATTAACAAAAGTGATGTGTTAGTATTGCATCCTAAGTTTTAGTCAAATTGCATCCAATTGTTCTTTTAGCTCTAAAACTAAAACTACCTAGCTAGGGATGTTCATGCTTACAAAAACAAAATGTATGTTTAACTCCTCAATATCATTAATTTGGTTAATTGGGAAAAACTCGTCGGTAGGCAATCTCTTGACAGGATAGTGGACCATGTCGGGAGTTATTAAAAACTCTCAATAGGTGTTGTGTACACCTTTGAGAGATATTACAAACTTTCGAGGGGTGTTGTATATTGTCGGGAGATACTTATTCCCGATCGTGTATCTTAAACATAGATATTACAATGAAGTTTTTGTTAGCACTTCATTGTAATTTTGAACTTTTTTTTTTCAAATTAAAATAGATGGCATATGATGTATTTATATGATTTACAAAATAATGATATAACAAAATTTTACTTTCTATTACATCTAATATACTAATAGAATATGATATTTTGTTACATTTTGTAAATATTTTCAAAACCATGTTATCATTTGAAACAAAAATTCAATAATAATTATCTCTTTTAAAATAATATGTCTACAAATTAATTAATTACAAAATTTATATTTAACCTAATATTTAGTTGATAATCACATTAAATTTTATATTAAATTGAATTGTCATAAATTAGTGATTCGATATAAGAAAAAATTTAACAAATTTCCTTTTCAAGAGTTACCATTATTCATTGTAAGGAATTCAGTTCTTACAAACAAATGCACAATACTCAAGTATGCGTACAAAATTGACAACGTTTAACTACTTCTTGAATCGTCTCAAAACCTTTTAACTCCAAAAAATTTGATACATTTTATATCTAAAGGATGCACTTGTAATGGAATAAATTGTTTTTATGTTTATATTTGATATTATTGGTATAACACAAGTTCTTATTTTACCATTCAAATTGAAGAAAGAAAATAAATAAATAAATAAAACGAAGTCCTTAAAAGTTTTATTTATTATATTTTTTGAAGTGACAAAGTGGTTATGAAGTCCTAAGTAATAGCTTTTTAAAGTGCTTTAATTTGGATGATGACGTACCACATTTGTGTACCTCTTGGATTACCTCAAGAGCTCAAAATAAAAACAAATATGATTTTACAAAGGAAAAAAAAACATATTTATCATTGTTAGATTTAACCTAATTGTTCGAGTTGTATATTTCTTTCAATAACAAATAATACAATGACAAAATATTTACAAAAATAGCAAATGTTGACTGGCCGATTCAAATTTAATTTGTATTTACTATTTAGTCCTTAAATTTTAAATTGTGATATTTTTAAATATATCGAAGTGAACTAAAATATTATATGGATGAAGATAGACATTGATAGGTACTTATAGGAATCTACTGTTGATATAATATGCAATTTTACAATATTTTGTAAATATATATTTTTTTTATTTATAATAATTTTTTTTTTAAAATCTTTTGGTTTTAACCCTAAACCCTAAACTCTAAAGTAATTGTATTAAGTAATACTTTTGAGGAAATTTGTTTTAAATGTCAAAACTACTAAAAGCATATCTAATAGGTGATAGTACCCTATCAGTAATAGATTTTATGCCAAATAGACTCTTACTAGCAATATAGTTTATCACCTATAAGCTCCAAGATCAGTTGGATCTAAATTTTGTTATATCTACATATTTATTTATTTTGCTATATATGTGTCGATACTTTAACATTGATTGCTATATTTGCAACTACACCTAATGTTTATTAAATAATTTAATAGAATTAATAAATTTATAATTAATTAAATTTTACTATTTCTTAATCATTATTAAAATTAGTTTTAAAATCCCAGTTCATAATTGTTTAAAATTAATTAATAAACATTATTACCGAGTGAGTGATGTGAAAAATCAAGAGTAAAAGTGTAAATATTAAAACTTAGGATCAAATTGAAACAAAATTCAAATATGAACTACATTAAATAAAACTCAAAACTTAACCACCAAAATGCAACATTTTAAACTTAGAAATCAAATTAGAAACCGGACTTAAAACATAAAACTCTTTTTCTTTTCCAAATTTGATTTTTTTCCCTCCTGCCAAATTTCAAAATTTAAACTTTTAACATTGCGTATATATATATATATATATATAATATGTTCTTGTGGAATTATTTTCCGTTTGATACATATTTTTTTAGTACAACAATATTAACACAAATAATATTGTAACTAAAATTTGACTATTTAGACAAGTTAAACACATATTTGCTAACAACCACAATAAATCGATAAACACACAAAAAAAAATGAAGTTTATAAAAGAAAAAGATGTAGTAAATGTAAGAAATTGGGGAATTATATTAGATATCATTAAAGTAGGAAAACTAGCTAAACAGAAAAGTAATAAGATTAGAATTAGAATGATTAAATAAGGTATAGAGAGAGAGTAAAGTTATAGGATTGATGAATATATATATATATATATATAATAGATTGAAAGTTTTGGTAAATGATTGATTAAAAAAGGGGACAAATGACAGTGTGGGGGAAGTTGTGTGTTGAATTATTGGGAAAACTAAAACCCTTCAAATTGGAATTTTAATATTATTAATCCATAGAGAATGAAATTATGTCAGACTCTAAGTGGGTCCCAGTGTGCACTTACAAATCAGATCCTTGTTTGTTGGGCTAATAAATTAATTTAACATATTTCAAACTCAATTTTTCCAAAAAAAAAAATAATAATAATACCTTAAAAGTGGATTTTTCAATTTGATTTAAGAGCTTCTCTTGTTCAATTCGTGTAATCAATTTCAATGAAAAAATAAGAATGATGATATGTAATATAAAAGAAAGGAAAGAATGGAAAGAATGATTTGTAATTATAAAGATCACATGGGAAAGAGATAGAGAGTGTGAGAATATAATAATGAAAGAAAAGAAAAGGTTAGAAGAGAAATGTATGGTTAATAGGTGAGGTGGCGGAGGGGGGAATCTCTCTCGTTTAAACAGCACGCCTTGCCGGCGAACGGACGAGCAACCGTATGGGGCGGTGGGCCCTTTGCTTTTCCCTCTTCTATTTTTTACTTTAAATATATATATATATATATATACGTTTGATTTTATGATTGAAAAATGTCAGCATACTATTTTTTAAATATTTAAAATATGAATATATAAACAATTATGAAACATTTGTTATTATTGTTTAAAAAAATTATGATAAAAATGATTGAATAATAGAAGACGGTTAAAATTGGATGCTTTCAATACCCTCTTGATCTATACTAAATTCGCCAGTAGTGTGATTGGGGTTATGTAGGTTCAGTATGCAACCTCTATGGTATAAGATTAGAAAAATTGAAGTTAGGTTATGAATTATGTTTCGTTTGATAACCATTTGATTTTTTTTTTAGATTAAGCATATAAATACTACTTTTACGTTATAGTTTTTCTTTGTTACGAAGTATGCTTTTTGTGAGTACTGTTTTACAAAATCAAGACAGGTTTTAAAAACTTATCGTTATCATTATTACTATTTTGAAATTTAACTGAGAATTCACATTTTTGTTAAGAAAGAACGAAAATTCTAAAATTGTTGCATGAAAACATACATAAATTTCAAAAACTAAATAATTATCAAACGTACGACTTTAGTATTTGGATTTTATGAAACCCGTGAATAAAGATTTTAAACTTCTATAGGCACGTGTGTAATAGACCATTAAGACCATACTAGTTAACAATTTTGTTTTTATTTTTTAAAATGTTAAGTTTATAAACACCTTAACATTTAGAAATTAGTTAAGAATTCAAGTAATTACTAAATGGATCTAAACTTTCAACTTTATATCAACCATATCATTAAACCATCAAATAGACTCGTTGAAGAACTACGAACTTATCAAACACAATTTATATCACAAATATACGAAACACAAAATTGAAAGTTCGAAAAACGTGAGTTAGAATACACAAATGGATTTATTAAAATGGTTGAATTATTTTATAAGTATAAAAGAGGAGTGTAATTGGACAAAAAAGAGGAATGTTGTACACATAGAGACACAACAACACACTTCCACATGAAAATTTGTATTCCCAATTAGCCACAAGTTTCTGCATTTTTCCTCAAATTTCACCCACGCCCACAACACATCACAACACTACACTACACACTTACTTATATCTCTCTCTCTCTATAGCTATTATTATATCTCGAGTTCCTAATTATTTAACTAACTTTGATATATTCTTGTGTTGCAAATTTACCTAACCTTCAAACACTAATTACCTCCACTAAATGATTAACTTTTAACTTTTACTCTCTTATACACTACTTTTTCACAAGGTCTTTCATTGTTTACGGTGAAAATGATATCAACTTTATCTAAAAATTCACTTGTTGTGACATTTAAACTCAAATTAAAGCAACTTAAATCAATCAATAAGAAAAAATTTAACAATAGACTTCATTCGAAGAGTTAACTCTTAAATTGATTAACTTGATTGTAAAAGTTTAGAATTATAATATTAAGGTATTCTCTCAAGCACAACCTTTTCATTCACTTGAATATTTATTGGACATATTAAGAGTCCTACATTGAGAAAAACCAAAGGACTCATACTCCATATAAGATAGGTGTGCTACTCCTTTCATTGCCAATTGGACGGATAAATTCGTATGATCTATCAGTGATATAACAATATTTACAACATGGTATATATTAACTTCTATCATTGATAGAATTTGACAAATTTTGTTATATTTGTAAATTTTTTAAAATGTTGTTATATACTAAATTTGTAACAATCCTTTTATTTTAAAATGAGAAGAACCTAAAATTTCTAGCATGTTCTGATTTTGGATTTGAAAACCAAATCGAGTCCAACCTATATATTATTATTGTAAAATTGAAAATCGAGCCAAGACAAACCGGAACCGGAACCGAAACCAAACCAAACCGGAATCCTAAACCATAGACCAACGGGTCGAACAAAGGCGCATGAAAGGGTCAAGTCGCTGCGGCGAGGCTGAAGAAAGACGCAGGCAGCCGCGTGCAAAGGGGCAGCATCCACACGCTGAACAAACAAACCCAAAACCCCAATTCGCAGCCACAAAAATCAAAGAACAAAACCCAAATCCTCCAATCCAAAAGCAATTGGGGATTATCCGATGAAAGGCTCAAAACAATCCACGCATCGACAAATCTTTTTCCAAAACCCCAAATTCTCCAACGGGTCGCTCCCATTTTTCTTCTCCGATAACTTCACTGTAATTGGAGAACACTCTCAAGTAGATGCTTCGCCTTAATGTTTACTGCAGCAGTTGCTGCTCTCTGATTCGCAATAATAAAAATGTAACGACCTCTTTTCGATTTCAATTAAGGCCAAATCGGAGGCTGAATCCACGGGTTTTGGCCAAAGCCTTGAAGGATGATCAGACTGACGGCGGCGGTGGCAGATTTTCCGGCCAGAAATGGGACCCTGGCTTGGAAATTGAAGTCCCCTTTGAACAACGCCCGGTATCGAATACCCTTTCTATAATTTATTCATCATTCAATTGAATGCTTTTTCTCTTGCATATATTCAATATTCTTTTACCAATTTTGGAGATATTAAACATTGTTTTAAACTCCTAAACATTTCTCTTGATAAAAATTTGAGTAGGGGAAGAGTGAGCTAAGAAGCATGTATATGAGACACGAATACAGTACACGCCATTTTTTTAAATTTAGACACTAAGGGGACATGTTTATTTTGATGTATTTCACACGTTAAATTTATTAGTATTATCATACATATTTTTTCAGCCTGTATTCTATATATATATCTAACATACTTGTTGCTTTAATAAGCGATTGATACATGTCCATCAACAAAAGATTTGACAAGTGTCAAGACTAGTCAAAGTTGAAATGTCACTCCTTGTTAGAGAGTGAACAACTAAAAGTAGACTAGGTTATCTTTGGTAATTAAGTTAATAATATTCAAATCCTGATAAAGTAGTTTCATTTTTATATAATGGGTAGTTGCAAGTCTAGGCTAATTGGAATTAAATACTACAAATATAATAGTTAAAGCAATCGATTAGCGACTTGTTTATTGTGATCTAGCATAAGCATGACTATCCATTCTGTTATCAATTAAAATAATGGACATTATTAAAGCATATAAGTGATGAATGGCTTTTAAAAAGAGTACTATATTTTAACATTTATAGTTTTTTTTAATAGCAAACTGCATATATACTATTATAGTTTAGCGACATCTATCTGCTCTTTTTTATTCTTAAAATCAGGCTAAGATCTAGGAAATTGTTTGTAAAAGTTGAAATCCTTAAAATGAAAAAAAGTGGATTCAAAACTAAAAGACAAGGTGTCTCACAATCATGATGAGGAAAATTTTTTTATTGTATAATTGGCAGAATGCGGTAGTGTTACATATGCATGAGACTAATCTTTAAAAATATGGTTTTCATCTAATTCATATAATTGTAGTAGAAAAAAATAGACTTTTGCTCAGTGAGGTTTGATTTAAGTTGCATTGGGTTATTGAGTTTTTGAACTCAACAATTTTACCCCTGAGGTTTGCTTTCGGTAGCACCTTCAGTCCCTCTATCAGGGTTTCCGTTAATTTCTAACAAAAAGATGATGTGTATTTTTTATTTAAATTTTTTTTAATGATTAAAATCAAAGTAATGGTTTTACTTTTGATTTAGTTTCAATTTGATCCTATAGTGATAAAATTTCCAATTTGGTCTTATGTAAATTTAGTTAAGTCTCATAAGTCATCCATAAATTGTGTGTTGCCTAGTTGAAAAATCCGCCTATTTCCTTCCCTCTTTACTCTTTCCTAAATCTAAGTCTTAATATAACCCAAATTTGTCATGTAAAAAAATGTAAGTTAATGTTATAATGACAAGGACAATTGTAAAGTTTTACTGAACTAGAACGACTAAATTGAAAATTATAAATCATAGACATCAAATAGAAACTTTGGCCAAATCATACAAATCAATTTGAAAGTAAGTCTAAATCTTGGAACATTTAAAATCAAAGGAACCAAATGCAATCCCATTGAATTATGATGCACAATATGTGTGGGAGTGCAGGTGAATGAATACTCATCTCTAAAAGACTCGACATTATATTCATGGGGGGAGCTTGGAGCAGCGCCTTTCTTCCTTCGCCTTGGAGGGCTTTGGCTAGGAAGCTTCATAGTGTTAGGAATCCCTGTTGCGGCCGCAAGCTTCAATCCTTCGCGGGTACCTTACAAACTAATAGTACTGAATTTGAAGAAAGCTCGTAATTTAGCGACCCAGCTTTAATTTCTGTGCTTACACTTTTGTTTGTTTAAGGAACCTTTGCGATTTGTGCTTGCTGCTGGAATTGGAACTCTACTCCTCGTTTCCTTGATTGTCTTGAGAATATATCTGGCAAGTTTCTTCATTATCCATTATTATAGTTCTGGCTTAGGTTAAGTCATATGAATTGAACTGGAAATGGCAGTGGAGGTTAAGAATATTATGTACAAAAGATTAAGGGTGTGTTTAGCTTTGATTTTTTTAGTGTTTTATTTGAAAAATAAGTCATTTAGCTAATTTTGACATATTTAGCTGACTCAAAATGTCTTTTTAAAAAATGCTGCAAATATGCCTGGCCTATCTGCATTGGCTTTGAGATTTAGTGGTAGTTTAACAAAATGTTAGAACAAAAGATTGTAAGTTCGAGCTTTTTGCAATGTCATTTCCTTATCCCTTTATACTGTAATCCATTTGTTGGGGGCTTCTCTTAATTTTCAAGCTTAAGTAAAGGAAAGAATTAAACGTATGATAGCTTAGTAGCTTAAACTTTGAAAAGTTTTGAGAAGTATAAGTAGTTTTAAGCATAGATGGAATTGTGGTTTCAGGGTTGGAGTTATGTGGGAGATAGGCTGTTGTCAGCAGTCATACCTTACGAAGAGAGTGGTTGGTATGATGGCCAAATGTGGGTCAAACCACCCGAGGTAAATTTTTACCATACTTTTATTTTCTTCTCTCAAATTATCATCATGCTTAAACCCGTTTGAATAGCTGTAATCTTATTTTTTGAGGGAATTGATAGGTATGTTAATTGAGATATTATAAGGATATATTAACAATTAGTTAGAGAGTTTGTTAGGCTTGCTGATTTTAAATAGAGTGAGTATCGAGTAGAGAAAGGCGAAGGTAGACAATTAATTCTTTGGAGTGTGAATTAGGGCTTGAGAGTACTCTCAACATTGAGAGGTTGACGAGGGTCCACATACCTCGAACACATGATTTATCTTTTTGTCTTTCAATATACATGATGTCATCAGAATATACAAAATCTATATGTATAATTAACCATAGTTTTGTTGGTAATGATAATTTAACCTTCTCTAGTTCTCATGTTGGTTGTAGGTTCTGGCTCGAGATAGATTGTTAGGATCTTACAAGGTATTTATCCATTACCAACTTAATACATCTTAGAGAAAATTTATTCTAATACAAAATACTATTTATTTATCTAAAACTTCAAGGAAAAAACAAAAACTGCAGGTTAAACCAGTGATCAACATGCTCAAACAAACTTTAGTTGGAACAGGGATTGTTCTTGTCTCAGGTGTATTATTTTTCATATTTGCTACACCAGTAGAGGATTTTCTTCAAACCACATTTTCCTCAAACCAAAGCTTACCATCCAGCATTAATCCAGATTCAAACATCAACAAAAAATACAATTTAAGGTAAATGGCATGACATTATCGATTGAGAGGGGTTATTTCCATATGTTCTCCTTTGTAACTTAAAGTTTATATGTCTTTAGAAAAGACCAGTTGCTTCGGTTACCAGTTGAGGTCCTGGCCGACGATGAGCTTGCAGCTGCAGCGGCCGAGGCAGCCGACGGAAGACCGGTCTACTGTAGGGATCGGTATTACCGAGCGTTAGCTGGGGGACAATACTGCAAATGGGAGGACTTGATCAAGTAAATACAAAGCTGGGGAAGTAATGTTGACAAAAACAACTTTGGTTTCTGTTCCAAGTAAGATCACAACCCTCCTGAAGTGTACCATTCTACATAGTTTGCCAATTAATTGTAAGTCTTATTTTTTATTATAATGTTCATAAGTTTTGGTTGTTATATAAGTTGAAGGAAAGAGAAGTACTATTGAAGAAGTGAGCTTTGGTTTACCGTAAGCTGAATAGAAAAGATGGTTGATATACATACAATACATAAAGTGCATTTTCTTTTAAATTTTTTCGTAGCATAGAGAAAAACATCATAACTTTGGTAAATTTAAGTATTACATTGGGTGAGAATGAGTAACAAAGGACGATAATGAGAAGCGAGATGTACATGGCCAATTTTCATTTGGTCATCCTTACAAAAACTCTGATATCATTCAACTTTTAAAAAATTCTCCATTTTTCATAGTTTATTTACCAATATTTTCTTTGAGATACTTTCACCAATATTTTCAGACCACCACCAAATTAAATCTCAAGTTTACGTTAAATTTTGAGTCATTTTCAAATATAGTAAAATAAATCAAAATATCTACAAAATATAGCAAAATTTTACGAGAAAAAAAATCGTATAGATTGTTGCTTTACAAGAAAGATGATATTAAAATTTAGGCATGTGCATACTAATTCCAACTATTTGTATTGTTCACAATATCATTTGTAATATATATATATATATATATATGTCCCACCAATCCATGATGTCAAACAGTGGCATGCCATAAGTAAGAGTAACAGATATTCATAGAACAAAAAGGATTTGAGGTAATATAGTTTTGTTATATTTTGTAATTATTTTTACTAATTTTGTAGCTCACAATCATTTTCCAAAGTTGAAAATTTAGTAAAAGAAGATTTATAATTTAAACAAACCTTTAACATATCCGAATTTAAGTATGTGTCCTATTCTATGGATGGTTTTCCCCCCCTAATTTATTAGAAAACATTAGGACTCAACTTTTCCACACAAATTCTATCTTATCCTAACAAAGGTCAAATCAATGAGATATTTGTCATCTCTTGCCCTTTTGTTTTTAGGATAATAATTCTTAGCTAAGGAAGATTGTTTTGTCAACGATAGATAGACCTTCATAGTTTGATTAGAATAGTTTGTGTCTAGAGTGTCGATAATTTTAGTTTGGGTTATAACAATATGCGTGTTTGGTGTGTAGACTATTTTAGTTCGATAAGAAAATAGTAAACACTGTAGGAAAAAATAAAAAAAATAATGAATGTCAAATAGTAAAAACTGTAACAAATAATAAATACTATTGCAAATTTGAAGTTTCGAAATAATGTTTACGGTAACTAACTGGAAACTTTTAAATAACATTTACTATAGCAAGAGGAACGTAGTTATCATAGTCATAGATTAATCTTTGTTCCAAACGATCCCTAAGTGTTTCTTAATTAATATTTTTGAAGAAGTTTAAATGTAGCAAAATCTATCGATGATATGATTCTATCGCCAATAGACTTCTATTGGTGTTAGATTTCTATCAATGATATAGTCTATCGTTGTATTACTATTAGACTCCAAAAACTGGATTTAAGTTATATCCTTTCCTTTGTAATAGAAAAAGAAAAGATGCATAGAGATTGATAAATGCAACATGAGCTACACCTTAACATTACCTCAAACTTAGATAACAACAAACTTATAAAACTCTAAAATTTTGTGGAAAGATGATCAATATATAGTCGAGATATGCTTCCACACAACGAGTATTCTAAAGAAAACTATGAATCACTTTGCATAAATTGCAAGTACTAAGTAAGAGTAAAATATCCAAAACAAAGTTGGTTATTTATAGGTTCTTCCATAGTATAAAATAAAACAAATTTGAGTACTTCATAGGTTACATTTGTAAATGAGCCATCAATTGTTATGACCCAACCCAATTTAATTGTTTCCATCAATTCAATCTAATTTGAATCTCTTACTTTCATTGTAATGCAAACAATACCTCAGCACAATAATATCTAAAATAACAAAATAAAAAATAAAAATCCCTACAACAAAATGAATCCAATTTATTTTTAATATTCCTTTGATTATTAGTCCCACCAAAAGAATGAAACTTGAGCCATTGAAAACAACCTTCTTGGTTGTCCAATTAGAAGCCATGAACCTTTACACAAACCCAACCCTCTATATAATAATATATATACACTTTCTTTTTCAGCATTCAATGATCAATTGAACCACAACCACGTAACAAAGTTTATAATGAAAAGCAAAGTGTGAACCAATCCTTTTCTCTTTTGCCATAACTATACAAACCCTTTAATCATGTTAGAGAGCACCAAAAAAATGAAATTGCTTTTCCTTACCTTCATGCTCCACTCTTCTTCATCCCCTTTTCATCCAAACCCTACCTCTATCCTCTAAATTTTGTTTCAAATGATTGTATAACAAAGATATATAATGCACCTTAAATTTTGACAATTGACTCGTTTAAAGTCTATTCAAACACAACTTATGTTTTGCTTATGATCGACTTAAACTCAAAATATGACCAATGATATATGGCTCAACACCTTACCTAACCTAAGCTCATATACAAATTTTTGTCCAATAAATCAAACCTAAAAGTTGGCTACAAAACCAATTCATTCAATTCAAGTCTAAATAGTGTCTTAGAATACAAAGATGATTAAGCCTTCATTTAATTAATTTTTAGTGGTGTCCAAAAATAAAAAATAAAAAATAAAAAACATTGCTCCAAAATATTATTTAATATAAATCACCACTAAACCCTACAAGAATTAGCATTATTCATCATCTCTTAGTTTATCAAAGTCTAAATCATCACTAAAAGTAAAACTATATTTAAAAAGAAAATCTAAAAACCATACAAATTCTTTTGAACATTTGATCAAAATATATATATATATATATATATATATATATATATATATATATATATATATA
>CM046893.1:1933897-2011792 GCA_025688845.1 Cucumis hystrix | reverse complement strand
ATATATATATATATATATATATATATATATATATATATATATATATATATATATATTATCTCTTTTTATCAATAATGCTAAAATAATCCATATAGGCTTTGATATGACCCTTCATGTAACCTTTAGGCAAACTTATTCATAGATTCTCTCGCTCTCTCACTCTCTCATCATACTTTAGTTTCCCTTTATCTTTCTCTCTCTCACACACCCAATATCCTCTTTTTTCTCATTCACACAAACACATATATAAATCTCAACCCCTTCCTCTGTTTTTTTCCAAAGAGAAAAGAAAAAATCAGAGCGAAAGTTTGCAAGTGAGGTAATGAAGATAATAGGAAGAAGAAGCTGCCATGGAGATGAAAGATGTGAAGAAGAAGATAAAGAAGAGACCCAAATTGATGATGATGATGATGATGAAGAAGAAGAAGAAGCATTGTCTCTGTGTGATCTTCCTGTGAAAGAAAAGCAGCAGCCAACGAGATCGGTATCGCCCACCGTCGTCGAAACTGATCAAGACTTCGATTTCAACCACTGGCGGCCGCCACCGTCTCCTATGTTGACAGCGGATGACTTGTTCTTTCAAGGACATATGCTCCCTCTACGTCTCTCATTCAGCTCTGAAAATTCCCAGAATAATAATGGAAATTTGTGGAGTAGATCGGAGTCTATGGATCGTAATAATATGTTGAGGTTTAGAAATGAAAGCACTAGTAGCAGTAGCAGTAGAAGCCATTATTCAAGGTACGTAACTTTAACCTTTCATCAAACTCATCAAATTATTTATATTAATACACACTTTATGGCCAAGTTGTGAAAATTGCCTTAAATTAAGGTGGTAAATTGCAATTACCTCAAACTTTCATGAAGAGAAAAAAAGAGTACTCGAGCTTGTTCGTCGCTAAAATTGGATACTCACATAATTGTTGAAATTGAACTAGTTGCGTACGTTTCAAAAGTTTAATTTTTAGAATTGAAAGTTTAAGGAAATAAAAATGGGTAGTAAGTAATTAGAATTTGGTTATGTTAGAGTTTAATTTGTTAAACTTTCTAAATAATCAATATGCATGTCTTTTAGAAAACAAAAACTTTCACAAATAGTTTTATACTATTTACTAAAATTTCAACCAATTAATTAGATAAATTTTAATTATGTATTAGAGGTTAAATTCTAACTTTTTATAATAGGATCGTTTTAAAGATAAAGTTTTCATTGTTAATGTTACTTTTTATAGATTTTTATCATGCATTCATTAATGGGTCATTTCTTCAAATTCTCGCTTTTATCTCTAAGTGTTCAATCGTAAATTTATTGTTTTTTTTTCAAAAAAGTTAGTTTTTTTCCTTATTTGTAGTTCACGAAGATAGGCTACATCTAGCTACGATTGATGTAGAAAAACTTATAGATATTCCAAATCTCGAGACTTGAAATTTTTTATATCATAGAAAAACAATATCAAATGAAAGAATAATACAAATGGATGTTATATGAAGAAATAACAAGTAACAAAAAATTGTAGCAATTTTTGTTTAGAAAAAATATTGATGTGAACTTGTTTATGTTGCAGGTCATCAAGCCTAAGTAACAATTCCATTTCCATTCCAACAAACTCAAAGCCAAGGCCTTCAAACAACAACGTTTTCCACTCTCACCCAAGTCCAACCCCCCAAATCAGATCCTTCTCAACATCCAGCCACCGGAGCCGGAGTTCCTCTCGATGGGAGTTTTTCCGACTCGGACTTCTTCGAACGCCAGGAATGGAGCTTCACGATCTCAAAACTCGCACCACTACCACAACGACGACAACGGCACATAAAACAACCGCATCAATTCTGGGTGTGGTGAGCTGCAAAAGATCAGTTGAGACAGTACCAACGACGACAGGATCGAAGAATAGAATAAGGAGGGAAAATGTTTTGAAAAACAATAAAAAGAATAACGATAATAATAAAGTTGAAATTAGGGAAAAGGAAAAGGAAAGAAGAGTGTCACATCGTCGAACATTTGAATGGCTAAAGCAGCTCTCGCATGCAACCTTTGGAGAAGAACAATGATAATAAATTGAGCCGTTACGTTTAATTTTGACTTAACTAACAATTTTCCTCTCCCTCATGCATGCCTTTCTGCTACTTTAATCATTTAAATTCCCACTTACTAATTTCACTTTTCTCTTCCTTTTTAATTCATTGAGACTAATTCATTCATATCGATGTGTTTTGTTTATTAGAGGTGTAGATTTGAGATACACAATATTTCATGGTTAATTAAGTAGAGGAGATATGTCGTCAGAAAATATAATTTAATGGTATCATTAATAATTGATGTAAAAAAATACATTACATACAGTAGAGAGTTTGATTCTGATTGATAAGATATGTTCATGGTCTCAAACCTAATTATTTGCATGTTTGTTTCTAAATATATTTTACTCCAATTTCTTACGTTATTTGTAATTTTTCTAATAATGAGCCTGTCCAAACAAAGTCTTATTTAACCCTAACGTTATTTCAGGACTAGAATCTAAAAAGGATAAAAGAAAAGAACAAAAGAGTTTGAAATCAATAATGAATTGAAACATACACAGATATAATGGTTTATGTTTAAAATAGATTTTACTTATGTTGGGGGGATGATGATTAAGTTGACTTGGGAATTAGAAAATGATTGAGAGTTTGAGTTTGTGGTGAGAAAGGAAAAGGAAAAGTATATACAATATTATGGGAAATTAGAAAAAGAGGAAAGTATGAGTTAAGTGGTGAGGTGGGATTTCATGATGAAGAAGGTGTGACATTTAATTTCTTTCGTTGGTATTATTGTTTTGCTATGAAAGTGGGATTTTTATTCAAAATAATCGTGAACTCTCACGAGGCCTAAACTACAAGTTATTATTATTTTCACACCGACAAAAAGTAAAAGCTGATATGATCGATGAACAAAAGAAAATACAGAAAGGTAGAATTTTTATTCAAAGTTAAATGCCACAAAAACTCACCTTTTTTCATCAATATATATGGACAAACAGACAACAATTTACAGTATATGTCTCTCTTTGGACCATCAAATTTCTTTTCACAAACTTTTCTCTTTTTTTTACCCATCTAATTAAACATCTTTTACTAACTCTACCATATTTATGTTATTTGTTTCTTTGATTATTATTCATTTCAACTAATTTAGATAATAAGAGATTTAAATGTGTTAGGAAAGACAGATGTTGTTAAATTCAACCTAAAAAAGAGAAAGTTGTATTGCTGTAAAGTTGGGTAGTTTCTATTGCTTTTTTTTTTTTTTTTCTTTCTCTTCCCTTTTAATTCATTGTTTATGTAATATTCTTTGTATATTATTGTGCTTGTTGTTGTGAACTTGTGAGTTAGAAAAAACTATGACCTGTGAAAGAAAGTAGGAGAGCATCTATGTTTTAAGCTTTAGTTACCCTAAAGATGAATGGATTTGTCGTGAAGAGTGACAATTAATGAAAGGTGTATGAAAATAATGGTTAGGAGAGATGTAAGCTCAAATGTATATGATATATATGTGTGTAGAGAGGTATATGTTTGGCCAAAAGAGCACTTTAGAGGTTATTTTGGTTGGAAGTAGGTTTAGTGGGTGAAGAATTATTTTGAGGTGTTCATAGGAAAAGAGGAATGAGAAAGAAAGGAAGAGAATATATAGGGACATGGGAGGCAATATGAACATATATGTAAAGATGGAAATTTAGATCACTAAATGGAATCAAATCTAGTTATGATGTTGATTTGTTTGTCTGCTACCAGTAATTATGGGAATGAATTTTCTTCTAAACAAGATGAAAAATGATGGGAAGAACTATAAGAAATTTAAACATGTTTTTAGTTCTTAATTTAGATTTAATGAATGCATGGTTTAATTAGTATTTAGATTGATTAGTTTAGCCTGCTGTTAACAAGAAGTTGATTTTTTAAGTATATATCCATTTTAGCATTGAAAATCGAGAGTGTTCTCTTGTAATTTATATATCTAAACCAACCAAGTTAAAAACATTTTATTTATATATATTTATAATGTTGGAATGTCTTGAATTTGTTATCTGATACTTCAAACAAAACACACAATTGAAGTACTCTCACTTGTTTACTACAACCCTAAAGTTTAAAGAAGTGACTTTATACAAACTTTTTAACCCTAATTTCACCTTTTCGTATTTTGAAGAACATTTTAAATCTTCAAATGAAATATGTGGGTTAATTAAAAGTGATGAAGTAATTAACATTAGGAAGTGAGTTTGATGAATACATACATACATATATATATATATATATATATAAAAGTTAAGATGGTCCACAGGAGCAGTTGAAGGATAAAAAAAGAAGAAGAAAGAATCCAAAATATTCCAAATTCAAAATGCAAATAGACAAAATTGGAGAAAACAGGTTTGAATAAGTAGAAAGATTCCCAATAATGTTTAGAAGAATACTTCAAATTTGTACTCAAAATAATGAGTCAAGTTGATGATGAAACAGAGAGACTTTTATCCATTGGGTTTGGCCCAAAATGAGAACACAATTTGGTTGTGATCACTATTCTTTTGAAAATCAACAATTGGACCATTGCTCACAATATCTCTCTCAACTAAACCATGGGGTTGCAACCATGGGGCTATCTATATATATATATATACACTATATAGACTGAGTCTATCGCTCATAAACTTTGTTTTATTTGAATTTTTGTTAACATGTTACTATATATATCGAGTTTCTAACATTCTTATCCATTATAATTACTCATATTTATACATACAACACATATCACTAACATAGATAGTAGTATATCGTACGTAGATAGAATGTGATTTTTTTTTATATTTGTTTTTTCTTCTTGTTCATTTTGTTATATTTGAAAACAAAGTTTCTTTTATAAACAAAGAAGTACATAGAACATGTGAGTAGATGCAACCTAAGGTACAACTAATTAATCATTGAATTACGGGTAAATCATCACTCGATCAAACCATAGATACGTGAAGTAATTTTTTTTTCTGTAGAGATATCAATTGACAAACTTCATGATTAAACAACAAGTGGATAGTAAGATTATTTGATCCTATGTAATAAAGTTATATTTTGACCATTTTCAAAGCATGTAACAAGTCTCATCATACACTGTTTGAAAATTTTAACTTATGTATTGGTTCCATGTATTTTTCCTTCATTTTTATGTGATTTTCTTCCATTGCTTCTGGCTAGGTTTGATCTTTGTAATCATAATTACTATCCATTCTTCTAAACTTTTGCTTTCGTTTGATTTATTTCTCTTTCGATGTTGATAGATTTTTTTTATTCATTTTTTTCAATTGATAGGGTGAAAGCATTATCAGTCGTCCCTTTCTTTCTGAATCTGTTTTAGGTCTAACTCAAGAAATATATTGTAATTACTGAAGACAGATGGAGCTTATACTCTGAATTATCTTTGTGTCTACTCTTTAGGCAGAATATTATCTAAATTTGTTACCCATTGCATTAGTTTGATGGGGTCTTTTAAAAAACTTTTTAATTTGATTTTCATAGGTAGATAACCATGTATTTTGTATGCCAACTCATATATACTATTATTGCATATGAGGATATTACTACTACAAATTTGGTCTTTTATTTTGATTTCTTGATGGTCATGGTAATGTTTATCTTTACGGTCCATGTACGTCAAGAAAAGTCTTCTTATTTTGTTGGAGAAATACAAAAAAAAATGTGGATTCTTGATTTCCTTGATGAACAAAGTTTTTTTTAGTGTTGTTGATGGTCCATAAACATCAAGAAAACTATTTCTCGATGGACAGTAAACGTCAAAGACAATATATTAAGTTGACTGGCAATGTGCATCAAGTTACTTAGCCGTTTTCTTAATGGATGAGGCCCAAGAGATCAATTTTCTTGATTTGCAATGGCTCTCCTCGGAAAAAAATTAATATATTTGTTTTGGATTTTTTGATGGGTTTAGAATTTTTCTGATAGGTATAGGGTTTCTTGATGGACAAAGACCAAAAAAAGATCATGGGCAAGATTCATCAAGAAAAATGATATGTTGATTGACAGTGGCCATCAAGAAAAAAGTTTATAATTTTGGGTGTATGATAAGATTATGACAAGACACATCAAGAAAAATGATATCTTGGTGTGCATTGTCCATAAAAAATTAAAAACAAAAAACAAAAAAAAACCACGAAATACGAAATTTGAACTCTCCTTACTGGGTCAGATCAAAACACGATATTCATCAATAATATTCTTAAATCTTACTATTTTTTTCAATTATTACTTTCTATTCATCAATAATACAATATTATTGTTGTAATTATAATTAGATTGGAATAAATGACTTTATCAAAATTAATTTAATGATTGTATTCAACTTTAATGAGTTAAATTGAAAGTTTGTGATGTAGGCTTTTTAAAATTTGTAGAAGCTGACCAACATGAGCTTAGCTCAACTGATACTTATATGCACCTGTTTATATATTTGGATTTCAACGTTAAAATCATTGAGGAGCCAATTAGCACAGAGCTAAGATGGCAAAAAAACATCAAGATATATATTTTTTACGTCCTTTTCACATCAAATTTTTTTTATCCACTCTGCATAAATTAACACAGATTGGACCTTATCACAAACCTATTTTGGACTTCATTGAATATTTGCAAAACCAAAATCATAAAAATAAAATGTCAACTTAATTAGCGGTGTTTGTAGGTTGGGTTTTGTTGGGTTCAAACACTTTTTAGATCTAATATAATTGTTCTACTTGTACATTTCTTTAACAAATAACCCTTATCAAATATTGAACCCAACTTAACTCAACCATAAAGCATTTTGGTTGGGTTGGTTCACATTAGTCGAGTCAACTTATTAAAAAAATTTCTAAAATTAAGCAAAATATTAACATGTAAAAATTATATTTAATCATTTTTATATATTGAATTAAGTTTAAGAACTCAAACTCAATTTACACTACTTTTAGAAAATGTTAGAAAAAAAAAAAAAAAAAAGAAAGAAAGAAAGAAATTATGGCTAAATAAAGAAAAGAGATCATCATTCCTTAAACAAAATATGAAAACGAAAACTCAAACATTTTTCAACTCAACTCAAACAAATTTTCTAAATGATCGATTTTTTTAACAACACTCTAATCTAAATCATCACCAACCTTCAACTCTAAACTTATAACTAAACTCTCTCTTTTTTTAATAAGCGAATGGAAAAAGATGAGATGGAAGAGAATAAGTAAAGGTTAAAGTGGTTGGGGGTAGCAACTCATTAATGACTTGGCCACGTGGTTGCCGTCTGGTGGTTGGATGAAATGTGACTCTCCATCCCCATCTCTTTCTCTTTCTCTTTCTCTTTCTCTTTCTCTATCCCTATTTATTAAAAGGTCGGTATCCTAATTCCTACATTTCATTTCACTCCTCACCTCTCCTTTCCTTCTTTCTTTCTTTCTTTACTAAATCTCTACCCTTAATATCCATTTAAACATCTTCTCCTTTTTTATTCCCTTTTTTCTAAACCTAATTTCATTATATATTTGGATTTCTTTACTCTACCTTCTCGGGTATTTTTATTATTATTGTTTAGTGTTAGTCGGTAACTGTTTTTGTAATAGTAATACCGGTTGTGATAGCTAATGGTAACGGTAAGGGTAAAATCTGTAAAGTCATTCAAGAGTGTTTGAGAAAGAAAAAAAAAAAAGATGTTTTTGTTGATTTTAGATTTAGTTGTGTACTTATCTCATATGATTACTGGACTTGAGGAAAATAACAACAAATATAATTAAATGAAACCCATTTCTTTATTAGTTAATGTAGATGATTAAAAACAACAAATATGGTTGTAATTGTAACGCTCTGAGTTTAGGAGGGGAACGTGAATGGATTTATATTACATCTAAATGAGAGAGATCTTAAAGACATGAAAGTAAGGTTAAAAAAGACTCGAAAAAAATTAAAAAAAATTAACACCTATACTAACAAGGTGCATCTTTCTTTACGGTGGCTTGATCATAGGAACTCCAAAGTTAAGCGTGTTTAGCTCGGAACAATTATATGTTAGGTGATCTTCTGTGAATTTTTCTATGATGCATGTAAGTGGGGATAAAACATCCTGAAAGAACTCGATTGGTTTGTGGGAACAACTTTCATTCTAATAAGTCGTTAAGACAAGTAAGGATGATGTTACTAGGTCTGTCAGGGATCCTAGGTGTGGGGTGTTACGGTAATTCAATCATACAATGAATATCAATCGTCCTTCATTACAACAAGGGATGAATTTCGTTCAGTTAATAACTAACTATTGCAATGACCTTTCGTGGTCGTTTTTTTTTTTGAATCGTTCAAGCAACCATAGAAAACGAAAGAATGAGATTTGTTTGATGATGTTTACAATAAACAAACAAGTTGCAAGCATATAATTAGGAACAATACATTTTTTTTATTGCATAATATATACTAATAATCTTAATGAATTACTATTCCTAAATTCAACACCACAATCCCAATAATATCTTCTACTGATTTCATTTTCTTTCATTTTATCACTTTGTTTTACTCTTTCAATCTTTTGTAATATTCGTTTTTGTTCCCATTAGGTAATCAAATCTTAATCAATTATAATTCATTACCACTACGATAAAATTGATTTGTTTCCAAGTTGTTAAATGGAGTATTAAACATGATTAGAAATTCATTAGCATTGTTTATTTTCATATGAATTTGTACTTTATATTTGTAGTTAATATAATACAAAATAAGACAAAAACGCCAACTCTAATGTTCTAATTAGGGTCTAACAAAAATGACCAAGAAAAGAAAATTACAAACTTTTTAAAATATATATGGATATGAACAAGGATATGGATCTTGAGTAGTGATTTTGGATCTGGATCTAGATATCACTTTTGTGTAATGAGATTACATTATGTAATTACGAATTAAGGACTGGGGACCATAGTCGTTTTTTTTTTTTTTTTTGCAAAGTGTGATACGCAGAATCAATCGTATCAAGATAGTTCCGACATATTTTTATTTCCATCGATTGATTAAATTTTCAAGAGTATAAACACATGACCTTAACCAAAAGAAAAAAAGTAAAGGTCTTTGGGACAAATAAGAATCAAACAAGGAATTAAACGGGCAAATATTTCTCATTTAGGAGAAGGGAGGAGAGGGTCTCGGAAGGGATGAGGATGCATTCGAGGACCCAACTCCGTTACGATCCTTTTTAATTTATTGGTATGAGAGTTTGTTACAAATATATACAGTAAAAAGAATTTGAAAATTTGGTGAAGATGAAAAATGGAATGTGTGATATTATTGGATTGTTCATGGTTATATTATTCTACCTCACAACCACACCCATAGTGATTTATGAGTTCATGATGTGTTATTTAGTTGGTTCTTCCTGGCTTGGTTTCATTAGCCATTTCTATTGGGAATATATTCACCCAATTTATCCATTAAGTAAAGATTTCTTTCTTTTCTTTCTTTTCTTTCTTTTCTTTCTTTTCTTTTTTCTTTTTTATTTTTGAGTTCTATAATAATAAGAATAAAAATTAAGAAAAAGTTCAAAACATCCAAATTAATTTTGTTGAAAATATCATTAAAATATCGATTTTGATAGATATTTTTTTAGAAAAAAATGATAGAAACAAATAGTCAAAAAAATAAATTTAAATTAGTAAATAAATCAAACACGTCAATTAAATATGTATGTTATTTATATTATATTTATGTGAGTGATATTTTAATGTTTATTTTTTTAAATACATGAGTTTTTCTATGAAATAATAGCAAATATTAATTCACCTCATATTAATCTCGAAGCAAAGAAAATGTGAAAATATCGACATGTTGATAAAAATTTAATATTACGATAGTAACATCTTAAAGCTTCATGGACCCAAAAATTTTAATATTTTTTAGTACAATGATTATGGAAACGAGGATCAGACGTTTCACATCTTAAAAGGAAGGTTACACCAATTATAATATATTTATTATAGGTCCAAGGTACGAGTGTTCAAAAAATAGTTGAAAATTGAACATCAATCGAACCGAAACCAAATGCATGTAGTTCGATTCGATTTGTGTTAAATTGAAACCGCTTCTTATGCGGTTCTGTTTGGTTTAAGACATTAAATTGATTCTAAAACTGAACGAGTTTATTTTTTAAATAATTTTATATATATAAGTATAACGTATTTAGGGTAAACGGTATTGGAAGTGGAACTCGAACGACATAGGGAGACGAAGAATACATCCTTAGACATGCAAACCCTTATTTTCATTCTAAAAGTTGGAAAATCATGTTTCTAATTCGTATATTGGTTTAAAATTTTGCATATTGTAGGCATTAGCACAATATCGACAATGTTTGAAACTTCTATTCTTGTACTTAATTATTGTACAAATTAATTTAATCTACGTTTGTATTTTTATAAGGCTTTTATTTATGCATAATATTCATAAAGGATTCTGATTCTAATATTTATACATAAGGGGTTCAGTTTCGGTTTAGTTTTATTTATGCATAAGCGACTTACTTTCGATTCAGTTTGACACAGATAAGCTGTTCAGTTTGATTTTAAATGAGATTTATTTTACATTTTGCAACTCAGTGCGATTTTAGCTTCAAATTAAACCGAACTGAACCATGAACACTCTAGTCAAGGGAGGCTCGCCTCCTCAATTTTACGCTTATAGTACCAATATCATTAGCTAGTGAAAGTGATAAAAATTGTCTCGTAGTCCTCTCAAGACCCATTGTTTATATATATATTATTGGATCCTAAATTAAGAATTATAAAAAGAGAATAAAAGTATAATAGGATTGATAAAGTAGAACGGGGAGCAGTGGATAGAAACCCGGACACAATGATATTATCTGTGTAATATAAATATGTGTGACTATGAAGATGCCTCGTCGTCCACCGGAATAAATAACAACCCACGCAACAGTTTCTTCAAAATCAAAGCATGGGAATCGCGGAGGAAGCTCAGAATGTGAAGGTAATAGGGGCCGGACAGCAGACCGTGGTTCTAGGGCACGGATTCGGAACGGATCAATCGGTGTGGAAACACCTAATTCCACATCTAGTTGATGATTACAAGGTAATTTTGTACGATAACATGGGTGCCGGAACTACTAATCCTGATTATTTCGATTTCGAGCGGTACACAACTCTTGAAGGCTTTGCTTATGATCTTCTCGCCATTCTGGAAGAACTTCGTGTTGATTCCTGTGTGTTTCTTGGTCACTCTGTTTCCGCCATGATCGGCGCCCTTGCTTCCATTACTCGCCCTGATCTCTTCCAGAAGATTATTATGCTCTCACCTTCCCCGAGGTACTTTCATTCCCCCCCTCCCCCTGCTTCCCTACCGCCGGTATGGAATTTTTTGGTTTAATTATTGTTTTTTTATTTTTTTAACGTAGAAATAAATAATGACGTATGCGTTTTTTTTTAATTTATAATTTATTATTGATAATTAAATTAAATTTATTTGCGTTCCAACTAATTTATTATTAATGTAATTTTTTTATTCCAATATTATTTTTTTAAATCCATATAGTTGCAATTGCAAATGTCACATTTTTTAATTTAATTAGGTTTCATGATTATTTGTGTTTTTTTTCACTTTTTAAATTAAGCCTAAACTATATTTTTATGGGGTTTTTTTTTTTTAAATAGAAAAAATGGACAAATCATTAACCACTATTTTTTATAATTTTCCTATTTTTATTTTTTATCCCTAAATTTTTAAAAATTTTGTTATTGTTTTTTTCTTTAAAATTTGTTAAAAATTCAAATGTTTGAATTTGAATTACAAAATTAAAAAACGCTTACATCAAAATGAGTCTAACTCAACTTATATTATCAACTTTAAAGTCAAATGTTCAAGTCTTTTACCCTTATATTGTAAAAACCAAAACAAATATATATGTTTGAAAGCTATTTATGATTTTACGTATTCTTCGTTTTAAGGTAACTTATTTTAATCTTAATATATTTTAATGTCAATAAAATAAGAAAAGAAACCTATGTTTGAGATTTTAAAAGTATATAATTAATAAAACAAAGAAGGTGTAAGGTAATCTTTATGGAAATAATTGTCTAATAGTTTTACCTTTTAGTATAGAAAAAGAATTTTGAAATGATAGTAAAATCTTTGACATTTGTGGAAACAATTTTTAATTTTTGTTTCTATGTGGTGGAAATTTGAAAAGTTTGACCAAGATTTCAATAATTCTTTAGAAAAGAATGTATTTTCTTTTCAAAAAGTGCAAATAACTTTTTATAAAGCTTTATTATTATAAATCACGACTAAATTAGGGAAGAAAACGTTTCAATTGGCTTTTATAAAACCAAAGTTTGGAACTTACTACGATAGGAAAAATTGAGGCGACGAATTTGTTGTTATAATTTGTGATTATTATTGTCTCATTTTATAATATGAAGTTTTTATAATATGAAGTTGGTGTATGGTGTTCAAACTGTTTTTAAATAGTAACTATATAAAGATTTGAAATAGTAATATTGTATGTAGTTAATGGAAGGTTATATTAGTGGAATATATCGATGTTTTTTCTTATAAGAGAATAGTTGAAAATGCAAACGATTTTAAAGAGAAAAAAAAGTTGAAACGTAGAATTAACAATAGCTCATTCCACAAAAATTTCAAAATTCAATTCCTTCATGAATACTTATATTTTTCACAGGTACTTAAACGACGAAAACTACTTTGGAGGCTTTGAGCAAGAAGATCTAGAGCAGTTATTCCAAGCAATGCAGTCAAATTACAAGGCTTGGTGCTCCGGTTTTGCCCCGCTAGCTGTTGGTGGCGACATGGACTCCGTTGCAGTTCAAGAGTTTAGTCGAACTCTGTTCAACATGCGTCCAGACATAGCGTTGAGTGTGGCGCAGACCATCTTTCAAAGTGACATGAGAAACATACTCAGCTTCGTTACCGTCCCTTGTCACATCATCCAAAGTATGAAGGACATGGCGGTTCCAGTGGTCGTTTCAGAGTACCTCCACCGCAACCTCGGTGGCAACTCAATCGTTGAAGTCATGGAGTCAGACGGGCACTTGCCACAACTAAGCTCTCCTAATATCGTGATTCCGGTGCTTCTTAAGCATATTAAGCACGACATTGCAACCTAGTTTTGTTGTTGTGAGTGTGTGTATATATATTATGTTTTTATTTTCTTTCATCCATGATTTGTTAGGAATGGATGTTTGGGAAACTTTACTCCATGTCACTTCCTTCTTATGCCAATAATGTAATTGTGTTCGGGACTTCTCATTTTAGTTTTTGGACTTCGAGCCTATTTGATTTCCTATCAATTGTTTTATCGTGTTTCTCTTTTTTTTTTATATAATTAAAAGAGCTTTTAAAAACTAATTTTAAGTTTCAAATTTTGGCTAAAGTCTTGATAACATTGTTACAAACGCAATAATAAATTTAGAGGTAGAAAGAAAATTTCTATATACTTGAATTTTAGGGTGTGTTTGTTTTAGATTATAAAGTGTTTAATTTTGAAAATAGTTTGTTTGGCAAATTAAAATAATGCATTTTTTTAAAATTCATTTATAAAATAATATATTTTGAAGAAATCTTTAAAAACCAAATTCACATATAAACACTTATAAAAAAATCTAATAAAACATTAAATGTTTAAATTTTAAACTCATTTTCAAAAGAGTGTTTAAAATGAAATGTATTATTGAAAAACATTTTTTTTTCTTAATTTCATCCAAACGGACCCTTAAAAACTTAAGTTGAAGTAATTACCAAATAAATGTCTTAAATATCATTATTGTAAAACCATTTTTTTTCTTCAAAGAATTGAAAATTAAATGACCCCATAACCACCACTCTTTGTCAAGGTATGATTTGTTTTTACTTAAAAAATCATGATGGTTGATACGAAAATTTGAATAGAGAAAAATACATATGATATTTATGTGACAACAAATTTGTACAATGGAAAGAAAAATGATTCTAACGTCAAAGTAGAAAATAAGAACTTTATACTCAAAATATATCAAAATTTATGTTCAACTTTGGTAACCCATAGTGAATAGATTTTAAGAAATGTTATTATGCATTTAATTATTATTAGTCTCTAAAAGTTTCACAAATTGCAATTATTTATCTATCATAAATTGAAAAGAGTTTGATGCAACAAAAACTTAGGAAGTTGAAGAGAGGAAAAAGAAGACCATAACTCATTCCCATGTAGTGTTGTATATATCAAACAAAGAGCGTGGCAATAGACATTAATTTTAAAAAACTAAAAACAAAAAAAACGAAATGATTATCAAATGTTTTGAAAAGGAAAATTCATGTTTGGTTCTTAAAATTTATCTAAAATTTAAAATATCACATTTCATTTTTGAATTTTGAGTTTTATTTCAAACCATTCCCATTTTAACTGTGAAATTTAGGTTTTATTTCAATTTGATCTCTAAGTTTCACAATCTATATATATATAAAAATAGAGTGATTTCAAAATAATTACAATCACTTTTCGTATAAAATCATATCAGAAAATGCTTTTAATCATGCAAAATCATATCATCTTGAAGTGTGTGAGTAAAAATAAAATTGATTTTGAACCATCCATGTACAAATCACTGGAAAAATATAATAACTATTTCAAAATCACACTCGAAACCGTGAGTAGCATAAACAATAGATAGAAACTAAACCGAAAAAACGAGATAGGAAAATGTTAATAAACACTTTTTACCATTAAATTAAAATGAAAACCAAAATTACCAAAACCTCTTTTAAGGCCAAAGTCACAAAGTCTCTTCAAAGTTGATATCATAAAGTATTATTGAAAGAAAGAAGATGAACATAACAAGAACAAGAAGAAGAACAAACACTAAACGCCATTATCCCTAAAAAATTTAGCTTAGAACAAACCGGCAGTGATTAAAACCTGCAAAAAAGAAAACAAATCAACACAACAAAACCCAATTCATCAAAATTCAACGTTGATTCATACTCAAAAGAAAAATTCATAAAATCAGACAAATTCTTACTTGGATCTGAGCTTATAATCATGGCAGTTCCTCCAAAGCTACAAGTTCCTCCACTTCTCTTGTTCTTCTGCCAGTAGCTATTGAAAGCGTAGGACGCATGTGCCACCAAACTATCCGGATGAAAGCAGCTACCCTCAGCCGATATCTCCCGGCAGTCGGCGCCGCCGTCCCCACATGCGTAATCCATCGCCTGCTGAAGAATCTCTGCCGGAACGTTTGGTTTCGCCACGCACCACAGTTTTTGCACACCACCTGTTTGTGGAAATGGCGCACCGGCGTTTTGGTTTGGATTACATGGAGGTAGAGTAAATCCCATCGGCGGGCTTGCTGGTACCACGAACGGAGGCGATTCTGGAGCGGAGGCGAAGCTCCAATGTGGCGGAGATGCGATTTGGGACTCTGGTGGAAGTGGGGGTGTGGCGAGATCTGATGGCAGTGGTGGCTCTGATGTAAAGAAAGGTTCGTATTCTTTGAGTTCCATGAATGAAGAGAGCTTTCTATTAATGGGGTTTCTTTGTTTTGAGACGCTGGTTAATAAATTCACTTTGTTTAGCTTTAGAAATCCAAATTTGTTCGTGTGGGTGGAGATGAAACTCTCTGTTTCATGTAGAGAAATTACATTTTCAGGTAGTTTGAGACTCAGTGTAGAGTTAGTACTTTGGATGAACTCAATCACAAGCTTAACCATATTCTGAATGGATTCCTCTTGAGAGTGGAAACAATCTTTTGGGAAGAGAGTAGAAACTTTGATTTGATTCTCCAAACCCCATCTAGTGATGGAGTAAAACAAATTCTTCATAGACAGCAACACAATGTGTAAATTGTTAGTATCTAGATTCTTGTTGCTGCATAAAGAACTATTTCCCACAACAATGGTGGTGATTTTAGTGGAAGGGTAGTGAGCTAGAACAAAGGTTCTAAGCCAACTTTCCGCCATTAAAACACTGCTTGAAACTTCTGGAAGTTCAACATCAGTAACAGAAACAGCAACAGGGAGTTCAGAAGCAGACATTGCTGGAAAAACCCCTGAAGAAGCTATCTCATCCAGCTTCACAAATTGAATGGATTCTTGACCTGCAGCTGCCATGGCAGAACAATAATAAACCCACAAGACAGGAAGTAAAAAGATGTAAAGAGAGAAAGAGAGAGAGAGAAGCTTACTAGTAAGACCCAGAAGGAAGAAGAAGAAGAAAAAGAAGAGGAGGAGGAGGAAGAAGGGAGAGAAAAACTTCATCTTCTTCACCATTTTCTTCTCTGAAAAATGGAAAACAAAAAAAACAAAAAAAAAAAAAGAAAAAAAGAAAGAAAGAAAGAAAAGGAAATTTGGGGAACTATGGAGAGGTTGTTGTTTAAGCAGTCCTGGCCATGTCCTCCATTGAAGGGTGTGGGAAAGCTTTATATATAGTGAGAGTAAAGAGAAAGCTTAATGAGAAAACCACTCGTCACTTCCAAATTACATGAAATGGCAAAATATATCCGTTGCTTGGGAATGGAGTTCTAAGGTGCCTCCTTGGAATTGGAATCCTAATTGGTGAAGTATTTTTAGAACTTTTACTTTTCAATGCAAATATTAAATTAGCTGAATTATAATGATGAAAGAATGTTATTTTCCTTCTTCCTTAAATGGGAATATTTTCGAAAACAAGAAATTCAAAGAAAAGCAACCTTAACTAATTGATTTGTGTATATTGTAATTGGTAGATTGGTTTTGGCATTTAGTAATAACAGGATTCAAAATTACTCTATTCTTTCTGTTTGGAAATGAAAGCAATTGAGGGAAGTTTAAGATCATTTGTTTCGATTCATTCCATTATATATCATCCAGAATCTTATTGCTTAAATGTTATTTTGGCTTTTTAAAATGATGAAAATCATAAGTTACTTGTTGGGTGATGATCAAGCCTTGCTGTTATGAGATTGCAAGGCTGTTGATTTTCTTCATTGGATTTCTTACTTTGTTGATAATTATCAAAATTCTTTTATTTTTGGCTAAGTTTCTTGAATTTCAAAGAATTTTGTACAAATTAGACTTTGCTTCCATCATGGGAATTTTACCTTTTGCTTTCATGGATCATTGTTTTTTTTATTATTATTATTATTATTCGCAGTGTTTTGTTTTGTTAAAAAAATTAATTTGAGGGAAATTTTACCAAAAGTAATTTTAAAAAGATTTTAATGAAATAATGAAATTGGTTTTTTTAAAAGAAAAAATAAGAGTTTAAAAATACTTTTACGCTTTTGTTGCTAATAAAGTGATCAATCTTACTAATGGTTTATGTTCATACGATAATAGTAAGGATATTTGTTTTAAAATTTTGTAAGTAATAATTTTTAGAAACATTTGAAACTTGGAAACGGAGACTTAGAGTAAGGGCATCTTTAAACTCTTTTTGTTAGATTAAGGGTACTTTTTGAAAATTAGGGATGTCTTATATAATACCAAAATAAAAATTGTGACTCAAAGTTGTATTTGTACGAAAAAAAACAAAGAAATTTTTTAAAAAAATTAATTTAAAAGATACACTATTTTCACCTTTGAAATTTCATAGGTATTGTTTATTATTTCCATGACCATTTGTTATTTGGTTTATCACGAGTACACGATATCATTAGTGATATTCAAAATTATTTTATATTTATGATTGTTTGATGCTCGTGTATTATGATGTCTATCATTGATTTATCATATCAAAAAAAAAATTATAATTTTTTTTTGTTTTTATTGACTTATTAGCAATATGATTGTTTATTTCCTAATGTTTGAATTTGATTTTTAATTAGTTCTTTAAAGTTTGGAATAGTAAAATAGAGTTGACTATTAGACTATTAGTATATATATATAATGAATATGATGTTTTTTTTAATACTTAGATCCCAACTTCATAAGCTTAAATCAATTATAAAGTTTTAGAATAATGAAATATGTCATTTTAGAACTTAAAGAATTATTTCTTTTATAAAAAAAAAAAGTGTTAGATTTTTTTTTTCTTTAGAATAAAAAAGAAGCATTTAATAATAATAATAATTTACACCATATTTTTGTTTTAAAAAAATCTAATTGCAATTGGTATGTTATGGATATTAATTTCCATTGAATTGAAAGTTGAGTGATAGAGTAAACAAGTTTTCATTTGATATGGAAGTGTAAGATCTCTCAAAATGTCATTTCCTTCTAACCCTAACAAAGATTGGGATAGAATCTTAACGTTGAGGTCTATCAAACAACACTTATCGTTTTCTCTCGGTTGGAGAATCAAAGGAATTATAATTGTAGCAAACCAAGAAGCATTAGGTGTGCTTTTTGAGACTGGAGGGTTAGCAAAAGCCTCTATGTAAGGGGAAGTGAAAGGTTGATAGGGTTGGGAGAGTACCCCAATTATGGTTAGGGGTATGAAGGTAAAAGTAGAGAAGGAGAGAAAGAAAGGGCATTGGGAGGAGGAGGTGAGAATAGGATGGGAAGTGTGAAGGCTGCACAACTTCTGATCCCTCTTTATGTTTCCTATCTCTCTCTCTTCATACTCCTTACCATCTTCCCCTCTTTGCCCCTACCAATATAAAGAAATATACATATAGAGGAAAGGAACACAGAGGAGATTTAGTTTGTTAATTAAAACCATAAAATGAGGGGCTTGTTTGGGGGTGGGAATAGAGAGAGAATTGCATAATGTTGAGGCCAAGCACACAGTTGACTTACATTGTCCCTCTTTGATTATCCTTTTGAGCAGAATTGGTAAGTGGATGTTTATGGTAGAGAGAAGTAATAATGTATGAAAAGGTGTAGGGTGAAGGGTGTTGAGACAAAATTAGTTAGTGGATGGAGATGGGATGAAGAGAAAAAGTGGGGAAAGACAGAAGAAGTTGAGAAATGATGATGAAAAAAGGGGTAATATTGCAGCTTTATACGGAACCCACTAAACAAAAACCCTTTGCCTTTGGCTTGGGGGCTTGGGGGCTTGGGGGCTTGGGGGAGAGGATCGATCACACTCATACGGAAGGCACCACCCCACTACCATGGAACCCACCTATACACACACTTTTCAATTTCTTTTATTTTATTCTATGCTAAATTACTTTTCTTAAAAAAAAAATGTCTTTGTTAAAAATACTTTTACCCTTAATTTTTTACCTTAAAATTTTAAAAAGTGTTTTAAAGAGTATTTTCACTAATTCAATTTTTACATCAAAGTTCTTAACAAAAATTTAAGTTAAATCAATAGATTTTAATTTTTATCAATATTTTTCAATTTTCATAGGTTCGATGTGAATAAAAAGGACCATTATATTTTAAGAAATATAAAAATCACAAAAACAAAAAAAAAACAAAAAAAAAATGGCACTAATATAAATAGACATGTTTATTTATTTAAAAATAATAAAATATTTATTTAATAATTCAAATTTATGTTTAGATTTTTTTCATAAATATCTATTGAAATCGAAATTTCTATAATGTTTTTTTTTTAAATAAAAATTGAGTTTATTGAAGATGAAGCCAAATGTTGCATAGAAGTCCTTTTCGACTCGGTTTACTATCCACCTTGGGATATTTTGGGACCATATCTACCTTGGGATATTTTGGGACCATTCAAACGTTTGTTTTACGATTGCGATAGACAAAATGTAAATGAAATTGAATAGAAATTCTCGAATAGGGTTTCAATGTCTTTGATCGATCAGCGCCAGTTGTGCTCAACCATGTGGTTTCTCGCTCGAGATTAAGTTTGGGATAAAAATGAGTTGTTGCAAATTTGATCTCATCTCTGATTATAAGAATTTTCTCTAATGGTAACTTTGATATATCCATCAATATCGATATTTTAAATCTTGGTTAAAACATAAATTCTACAAAATCTCATCAAGTTTCAAAATAAAAACTTCTCCTTCAAATATACTAAAACTATTAGTCAAACAAAAAATATCTACTCATAAATCTATTAGTATGTGTTGTCAAATACATTTTTTATTTGACAATTAACTGTATGATAATTACAACAATAATAAAGGGTTTTAACTTAGAATTTAGGTTTTTATTTTGGTTGGCAAGAATATTAGTGTAAATTTTGATGGGGTATTTTTTAACTTTTTGTTTAAGCTCAACTGTATTTATAAAAAAAATTCAATAGTTCAAAAGTACATAACTAACAGTTAGAATATTTTCAAACCCTTTTAAAAACTTTTAAATCCTAAAAATTTTGAAAAAGGGTTTAAAAGTTTGTTTTTTTTAACGTTGTACAAAATTTAGAGACTTTTTTTTTTGTAATTTAACCAATTAATTATTAATCTATTATTAATCTAACAAAATCAATTTTGTTGACTTCTTAACCATTTAAATGAATATATTATAGTAATATCTTTTCTTATTAATATATTTTGGAAATATGTATTAGCTTTCACTAGGAGAATTTGATTTAGCAATAATAGCACCTAACTTTTCCAATTTTGCAAATATAATAATTTTTTTTAATTTGGTTGATATTTTATATTTTAAGCTTTTAATTATTCCAAAATTGCCCTTCTTCTTCACCTTTGTTCTCTTTTATTTGTTTCTTTTAGGTTTCTCCTCTTCCTTTGCTTCTCTTATTCTCCTATTCTCTTCATTCGTTCATTTCTCTTTTTTAATGCCCTAATAATGCTTTCTTATATGGAAAAAACTATTTGTACTTCATAATCGGTAGATTACAATTGGTGTCTGAAATTGGTGAGGGAGTTTTTGATCATCATCTTTTGTAAATCACTCATATTTATAAATTTATTAAAATTAAGGCTACAATTTGTTCTTCCTCATCTCCTTTATATTGTATTAATCTTGATTTTAGGATATCAATGATACATTAATTGCAATATGAAACATGATAGTTGTTGATCGAAGTAATTTAACTTCACCTATAAATGTGTATTTTGGGGTTGAATCTGATTTCAAATTATTTTGTTTTATTTTTTTACGTTGGTTGGTTTTATTTTGTATATCAGTATTGTGATGTACTTATATTATATGCATTAGTTTGTTGGTATATTTATTACATGATTTTCATTTTTGCAAAACTTTTGCAGTTCATTGTAGCTATGGTTAAGTATATAATAAATTATGTATCAATTGTATAAACTGGTGCATTATTAAGTATATAAATGATATAACTCAATGTGCCATTGTGAAGTATATCAAATATATATTAGTAAATTATATCAACATATCGATAAAGTGAATCATTATCAAGTATATCAATTAAGTTTACAAGTGTATATCAATAGTGTATCAAGTATATTGACAGGACTTCAAGTATATCAAATGTATTTAATCAATCGAGTGTATTAGTGAAGAAATATTAATTGTATATGCAGCACATCAAGTGTATTGTCAAACATATCATGTGTATCAAGCATATCAAATTCGTTGAGTGTACCCGTGAATCATAACAAGTTTACCAACGGCGCATCAAATGTAACAAACTTATAGGTGGCATTCAAGTGTATCAAACTAATCAAAGGTATCATTAAAACACAACGTGAGAGCAAGTCTGTAATTTTCCATTTTCAGATCAAATACTCGAGTGTATCAGACATCAATCAGTAAATACTTGAAGTAACATTTCAAGTGCATTGACAATATATGAAAGTATCGACAATCATATATAACAATAATCAACATTGCAAATGCATCAACAATATCTTACAACTTACAACATTCAATCAATAATTTATTTTGGAATAAAAGTACATGTGGTACATTTCAAAAGTATCAAGTGTGTCAAGTGTTCATCAACAACATATCAAATGTATATCATCAAGTGTGTCAGGAGTATTAAGTGTATTAAGGTGTTTCGTGTGTATTGAAAGCTATCAAGTATATCAAGAGAAGTATTAGGTTTATCCAATGTATATCAATAACAAGCGCACCTGTGACATTTTACATCTTGTATATGTGGATTGGGTTTTATTTTTGCTAAGGGTGATCATCGGTTGGGCAGGGTCAATTTAGGGGTTGAGAACCGATCTAGTCGATTTATACTAAGTGTTAGAATATCTGTGGGCCAGTCTTCGAAAGTAAAAGGGAGTGTGTTAGATGCTACGTGGACCCATGGTTGTTATATTTGTTGAGAATTATCATTGTGAAAGACGACATGGCAAAAAGTTTTATGTGTGAAAATTTGAAGACTACTTTGTATTAAAATATTTTATTTGGTGTTATTACGTAATTAAAAGATACTCTTTCAATTAGAAGATATTATCTTATTTTATTTGAACAAGCAGATTTCGAAATCCAAGATTTTATTTCCAATTCAAACTCAAAATCCTGTTTACCATGTATTGTGTGTTCCTTGATGTTTTTGCGTGTGTAGAATTGCAGTTGATCTAACAAAAACCTTTGTGAAGTAATCAAGCGAACGTGTAAGTCTTTTAGATTGATGTGAATTTATTGGTCGTGTCAGTGTTGAAGAACAATCAGAAGAAATAAGGAACCTTAATCCGCTATTTGATGAGAAACGTGATCAAGGGGGAGATTTTTCATTCACCTAAGTCATCTTTGAGATAGATTAGTGATAGATTTACTTACAGTGAAGTATCACTCAAAGTCCAGAGTGAATAATAGGTGTTTTAATCTTTGTACTTAAAATCATAATATTATAATTATGATTTATATAAAAAATAAAGTAAAATTTCTAAACTAGAGTTAAGGACCCCGGACGTAGATGTGCACCATTTGTTGTATCTTCTGTTGTTAACTGAGAGATCTTCTTAATCACGTTGTTTACTCGATGTTCAATGGGTCAATTTTGGTCAAATCAGTTCTCGAAACCTTTTAATTAAACTAACCAATTTTAATCAAACCAACAATTAAGTGTCCTTTCAGTCGATTTCAATCGTTCGGATCAGTTTTTAAATCACAATGCTCATCCCTAGTTTTTGTTATTTGTGCTAATAATAAATATACGTGCTATTAGCTTAATTATTATAAATTGTTTTGTCTTTGGCCCTTTATTTATTATTATTATTTTTTTTTTGCCTCACATGAAGTTTGTGTTTCATAGGCTACAACAATCCTAAACGGAGCCTAATTACATATGTCTTATTTTAACTATTTACTTACTTTTGTTCATTTATAGAGATTAAATTAATTAATATTTTAAATATATATTTGACATGTGAACCCGATCCTCGCCATTGGGGAACCCGATCCTCGTGAATTTCCCAATGACAAGGAAGCCATCCCAACCCCATCCCATGGATATCTCCAAGTCGATCCTTTTTAGGCTGGTTGGCCAACCAGCCATTGATTTTGAAGTGCTTAAAATTGACTACCGTTGGTTTTCAATACGAGTGGCTCACCCTAGGAAGGATAAGTGGGGAAAAGAAAAAAGAGAAAAACATGCCATTGTTGGCAGTTGGTTTCCAACAAGGAGTGTTGACATGAGGAAGAACCTGAGGGAAGAGGAATTTTTAAAAAGATCTCTTTTGTTTGTTTATTGCTTTTAGTAAAACACAAAAGTAATAAATTCCACGAAAAGCACGCTTGTTCCTATCTTTTCCAAGGGTTAATATATTTCTACAATTGATGTCCTCAATACCTACAATTCCTTCTTTTTTTTTCATCAAATATTTATCAGATATTATATCGATCGATATAAGTTTCATGTTGAACACACTTTTCTAAGGACAAGAGAGAAAGAGTGGCCTTCTCTAGAAAGAAGGCAACCATGACACAAAAGCTCTTCACTACTCCTAAACACATTTACACATAATCTACTCAATAGATGTTAAACATTAAATTAGTTGAAAAGCATACCTCGTCATACGTTATGTCAAAGGCCTAGTTGAGTGTGGATAATGATTTCCATGTTCAGGAAATTCACAATCACCTTCATGGAGACCAAACAGCCCATGCATTCCCATAAACCTTGAATTATACCGTTGAAACATTGATGTTTCATCGTGTACTCTTGGCGGTGAACTTGAGAACACAGGTCTAGTTTGACGAGGTTGCTTTCGAGGGTGTCTCATTGAACTCTTTTGAAACTTACGTTTCTTTTGCACCTTTTGCGGTGCTTGATGTTGCTGATGGGGTTTGTGGGTAGAAGGATGTTGTTTTCGGAATAGATGGTGTTTTGGGTGCGATTGTGGCACATCGGACTTCTCCCAATTTGGCAAAACCTTGGTCGGATTTGAGCATTGTGCTTCGGTATAGGCTTTAGTTGGTTGTGGTTTTGAAGTGGTCGAACTTCTAGGTTGACCATTGCTATTGAATTTCAATCTTCTCATCTCTTCAAGTGAAACAACTCGGGTTTCAAGCACTTGAGATGAGATTTCAGAACTGAGATTGCAATCTGCTATGCATGAGATTACCGACTTTACAGCATCTATCTCCTTATCAATGGCTTCATCCTGTTGCAGTCAGAGTAACCTTTTAGCAAGGAAAAAAAAAACATTTCTTTTCCATGTTCTTGCCTTTGTTATCAATAGAATAGAAGGCAATGCTCATCTTTGAGGATTCCTCTAGAACAGAGAACTAACCATGGCAATGGCAACAAGTACATTTTTTTGACCTTGATTCTTCTTCTTGCTGGCTTTCACAGTGGCATTCCTTGCATCTTGTAAGTATTCGTTCAGAATCTGTACGGGTCGAAAGGATTCCAACTTGAATCCACATACAAACCTGACAGCCTTGACAAATTGATTTGTTCCAATAAGGTTTTGTACAATGTCTGCAAAATAAAATAAAAAATTGGGAGTCACCATTAGAATGTGATGGGCACGGTATTGTTCTGAGTTTGCTGTTGGTACTTGTTACATCAATTTAAACTCCAAATCTTAGGATCACATGAATTCTAAACTAATAGTTTATCAATTTAAACCTTAAACTTTTAGAAAGGTCCTCTCCACCTCTAAAAAGCCAAAGAAATTGACCCTTCTCCCCATCAGGGTTGAGAAAGGACTCCTTAAGCAACGCTCCCTCATCTATGTGACGAGCCCCTAAAACGAGCCTTGAATCGAACTAGAAAACCCACAATGCCCAAGAATAGGCTTCCAGCGTTTTTAAATGCCAAAAACGCATTAAGGTGGCAATGGCGCTCAGCTTTTTTCTTTTGTGAGGTGTGCTAAACATAAAAATAAAATGAAAAAGCCTTAAAGCCCTGCTTTGAGCCTTGGAGCTTTCACAAAAGGCACACACCTGAGCATGCCTTATTTTGTAAGCTTCTCCTTTCTAAGACGAGGCGATAGACCTGCGCCTTGAGCCTAGGTGCACGATCGAGAGGGCTTTTTATAACATTGGGTCTTTCTCCGAGAAAGAATGCAATAGAAGAGACCCACAAGAAAAGACATTTTCTTCTTAAGTCGATTTTGTAAGACTTGCCCCATTAAAGAACCTCATTTTACTAGGAATATTAATCCTCCTGCACCACAAAACGAAAAGACAAACAATCCTAGGGGAGAAGGATCGATCAGCTTACGAAAGAAAGACTTAGACAAGAACCAATCCAAAGGATCAAGATTCCAAAACCTCACATCGCTTCTCCCTTGCCTAAAAGAGGGGCTCTCAAGTAAGCAAAGAATATCAACCACCTTCATCATTTTCAGCATTTCCCTATTGGAAAGAGCACGACAGAATCCAAAAGAGAAGGAATATAAACTCCCAGACCACACAACAAAATGGTTTTTGAAATCCAACACATTACACAAATGATTACCCACGGATCCCTAAGGAAATAATTTTTGAAAACTTGATTTTGTTTGTGAAATTTGACTTATAATTCACATAAACTATATATGTTTTTAAAAAGGTGAAAAGCCTACCAACAAGTTGGGAGGAAACAAGCATAAATTTACCAACAATGAGTTAAATGATATATAATAAAATTTGCCTTCAATCACTAGCTTAAGCTTTTAGGTTGAATTGGTGGTTTAATAATGATATCAAACCAATTCGCAATGTAAGGAGTAGCCCACCTATCTTATATCTTATGGAGAGTGTGAGTCTCTTTGGTTTTTCCAATATGGGACTCTCAACATCGTAATAAAACAAAACCAACATCTTGTAAAATGAGTAGACAATTTTGAAAACAAACATGAACTAAATATAATAAGAAACACAGAATAGTTACACCGTATAGGTAAAATGACATCACAGTTTTAAGAAAACAAAAACGGGATACAAAGAAGCCTAATTCATGAATCATGGAATTTTTTTCACGAAAAGATATAAAGCTCCAATGTCGATGCAAGTTGAGTATCAACATACTTGAGTGCAGGAATTAGAAATGAACATAGAACGAAACTAAACTAACCTTGTATCTGTTGTTTATACCCAAACATCAAACACAATTCCGATGCCTGTTCATGATGCACTATGTTCTCAAAGAGCTTCAAAATCTCATCCCCGCTGAATGAAGTTGTCAATCCATAAGACACTAGAAGTTGCAAGAAGCCAACAGCATCCATAGACCCATTTGTATCACTTCTCATGTTCTGTTTCCAGTCAATTGCAATCTTCATTGCATCTTCTCTTTCCTTTGGACCTATACTTGGTGAGATTTGCTTTAATTGTTTTAAAAGAAGTGTGGACCACGTCAAGAAATTTTCTTCAAAGCCCAACTGTTCTTTCTTCAAATGTTGGTGAAAAGAACCTTGAATCAGATCCAGGACAAGTTTTGCTGGGTCTAATGACTGTTTAAGAATTGATAAGATTACACTTGGTATCAACTTTGATCCAGTCAACCTCTTTTTGTTCAGAAGTACATATAATCTCTTCTCGTTTGGTTCCATGCTGAGCTGCTCGTTTTTTGAGGAAAAGACCAGCCCTTCGTTAGGTTGCTCTAGTTCAACAAGGGAAGGAGTAGGAGTTGCACTGACCTCTTAATAAAATGAGAAACCATTGGTAAAGAGAGAAGAAATTTAAAAACCAGCCAGCATGAATTAGTATTTGATTTTAGTAACTGCATGAAAGAACTAGATAACATATATAACCTGTGACAACAAAACTTACTTGGGGTCTGAAGCATATATAACTTATAGCAAAAGTAAGCAGAAAAAAATGTAAACAGCAGAGGATAGCCACGGAGATCTAAAAGCTATGAACCCTAAAGGCCAAAACCATCCTGAATACATAAATATGAAAATACGATTTGGGTTTTGGGGGCAACCCGCACTAGACAGTCCCCCTAGACCCTGACTCATAACCTGAGCCAGACGACCCCTTGATTCAATGCATTCCAAGGAAAGCAATATCAAGGTAGTAACTAGGATAACTATACCTCCAAAACTATTTTGCCAACAATTACTAATAAATGATAATAAAGATGGTGAGAAAAGAACGTATACTGCTTACCAGACGATTTATCTCCAATTCCAAGCGCTCGGGATAACTCAAATGCTTGTTTATATTGTGAAACAGAATTCAAAAGAATTTGTAGTTCACCCGCATTAAAATTGGAGGCCAACCGAAAATTAGCAACAAGTAGCAAGAATGCCACTACCTCCGCATGATTCTCAACTGCCATCACCAGCTTAGCCTTCCACAGGCCTGCCAGCCTTAGAGCTTCTTCTTTCAGTGGGGGTGTGATTTTTGGTGAGAAGTTCAATAATAGTTCAGACAGAAAAATGCATCCCCTTTTCACATTATGAAAATCGATTTTTGCATCTTTAGACACTGTATGTGTAGGGTAGAACCATCTCATTGCATCTAGAACCAACTTAGCAGGATCGGAAGATGCTTGAAGTGTAAACATCAGTTCCGTTCGCACCAAATCATGCAGTTTCAAATGCTCACATAAGAGAGCTAACAGAAGCTTTCCATCCAAGGCAGATCCAGTAGGAAAATTCAAAGTATTAGAACTGCCTGCCGGTTTGCAGCCTGATTCCTCAGTTTTTACCTGTAAATGAAGATTGTTTGGATCATCTATCAATTTTACTTTTTCGTTACATTTTTGCATCAAAGCTCTGACTAGACTGATATCTTTTTCTTTTGACTCAAGTTCCTCAGCCAGCGCCTTGTGTTGTATTTCCTTTAATCTTAGTTCTTCACGGCCTTTTTCCAACAATAAAATCTGCGAATCCATGTCTGCTTTTAAAGATTCAATCTCTTTTAGATACAGGCTCACTTTCTCATCTTTCTTGTTGAGCTCCTCCGTCCGTCTCTTAAAATTGTTTTCTACATTCTCGAGATTCTTTGAGCGCTCTTCTATGAATTTCCTCAACGCATTGAAATGCTCTTTTTGAGATTTTAGACCTTCAAGGCATTTATCAACTGTCAAAGAAATGGAACCGTGTGGTTCCACCACTGATGACAAGACATTAGAGTTTCCATCCACTGATTCTTTCAGCGAATGATGGTGATTCTCCTCCAATTCCCATTCCTTTGAGCATTCGATGATTGCCTTTTCTATCGTACTAACATAATTTGTAAGCATTATGACAGCATTCTGACAATCTCGAATAGATTGTTGGGTGCCATCAAGTTGCTTTTCCTGCACATCAAGTTCTTTACTATGTTCCTTGATACAAGATTTGATGGATTCTAATTCTGATTCCTTTGATAACAAGTCTTCAGAAAGCGCCCCCAACTTGCTCCGCATAGCATCAAATTCCTTCTCTTTAAGATCAAGCTCTTCAGTCCGCACTTTTATAGTCTTTTCAATCTTGTCTAATCTTTTCTCCTTCCACTTCGTGGCAATCATATTTTGAATTGTCTCAAGCTCCATTTCTTTCAGTTTGAGTTCTCCATTGCTATCTTTAATTGCCATTTGGATTGCATCGAACTGCTTCTCCTTGATTGCAAGCTCTTCTTCATGATTTCGAAGCAATGCTCTTATCGATTCAACGCTCTTCTCCTTCAACTCACATTCCATTAATCGTTCTTCAATTAACTGCATTACACCATTCAATTTCTGTTCTTTCAATTCCATAACATGCTCACAGTCGTCAATCCTCTCTCGAACCATCTCAAAATCCTTCTCCTTCTCCTCAAACTCCTTCTCAAAATCCGATAATCTCCTGCATGCTCTACAAACCTCATCTTCTTTCATCTTAATATCCTTCGACAAAACTCCCAATCTCTCATGCATTAATTCCAACTCCATCTCTTTTCCCTTAACCGCACTATCACACTTCACAATCAAACGATTCAACTCACTGAGTTCATTCTTCCTCAACTCAACCTCCTTCGAACATTCCAGGATACACTTCTCCAAATCCACCAACTTCTCTTCCTTCAACGCAATCGCTTTCTCCCGCCGGTCAACCTCCTCACACTGAGTCAAAACCATCTCACGTGTAGATTCGAAATGCATCTCCAAATCTTTCCATTGAAGACTGAAAAGAAGAAACGAAGAAGCTTCCGAATGTAACTGCTCGTGAGCTTTGCAGAGATTACTCTGCTTCCACTCAGCAAGCTTCATATTAGAAGCAACCCTCTCCATATACACAACCGCAGAGTAGTTATCATACACAAAGAATAACGATCAAAACGTGGAAAGAAAGAAAAAAGAAGGTAAAAGAAGAAGAAACGTATTAACAATGGCGAAAATAGCGATAGAAAGAGAATGAAACCCTAGATATGGGGACATGGAAGAGGTGGTCAGAGAAATCGGAAGAGGGAGGAGAGTGGTGACGAGTGATGAAAGAAAATGGCAATGGTTTCTTGATTTTCTTTTTCTCTTTCTTTCTTTCTTTTCGTTTCTCCCACGAGTCCCCATATTTATACAAAAAAAAAAAAGAATTATTATAATTAAAGTACGAAAAGATTAGGACTAATTAATTTGATTAATTATTTAATGTTATATTTTGTTTCCTAAAGTAACTGACCGTACGGTGATCACGGATTGTGTGATTACTTTTTAATTTATCCGTTTAATTCCGATAACTTAGGGGCTTTTCAGATTTTGAAAAACTAGTAATTACATCATTTTAAGTCCTAAACTTTAGGAATTTTATCAATTTTAACCGTTGCATTTATTCCATTTATACTTTAACTTATATAAATTTATCAATTTAAATTCTTTAAGCTTTAGAATTAGTTTAAATTGATCCGATTAGAGTTTAAATATAATTGTTGTTATCTTCATTTAATCTTTATTTATATATATATATTACATAAATTTCGGACAGTTAGTATTTTTTTCAACCAGAAAATAAAATTTTAAAAGTATATTTTTAGATAATGGAAATTGATAAAATATTTTAAGATTTGGAGATTTATATTTGGTATATTTAAATTGGTAGTGTAACCAAATCTAAATCAATATTCCAACATTTTTGTTCAAGATCATATTTGGTACACGATCTATAAAAGAAAGTCTATTAAAAGGAAGGACAAAGCAATTTTGTTATCAAAATTAACCAAAATATTTTGCTATCTTTAGTAACTCTTTTCAAAGTTGTTATTATTATTATTATTATTATTTAATCAATTAAATTAAATTTATTTACAAAATATGAAAATAAAACTTTAAAATATCACTTATTAAAAGTATATCTTTTTTAAAAAAAATAGATATGATCATCACGTTCCTATAATGTTTTTCTATACTGTTTTCATGTTTGCCCTAAACTCATTAAAATTGGTGTTGATTTCGTTGAAGATCAAGTTCGTCTCAAAAGTAAACTTGAACTTGAAGAGCGATGTAAAGAGAAAGTTGTAGAAAGAAAAATCTAAGAAAAAAAAGTATCGTATACTTTAGACATGGTATTATTCTAAAATTTCATTTATTATCTTAATTAAAATTTCGTGATTTTAATTTCATTTATTATCTTAATTAAAATTTCGTGATTTTTTAGAACCATTTTAATCTCATTTTCGAAAATAGGCAGAGAATATTACATTCATTATATTATAACAAATTTATTTTTCATTTTATAACTTCCATAATTAGTATAATAAATAATCTATAATTGTATTTGTATTTTTTATTAGAATATTATTTAATGTAGATATATTTTTAATATGTATAAATTTAATATGGTAGTAATATATTTAATTATTTCTACGAGTTCACTCTATTCAATTTCATAATCAATTCAATATCATTTTTTACAAACATATTTTTCGGCGTCGTCCACCATTTACAATTTTCTCCGAGTACTTTTTCGTTTGATTTTCCGATTTTGTTCTTCCCTTTTTCATATCCTTTAAGTCTACCTCGTCATGATTTTAATATATTTTTTTCATTAAAGCGTATTCCAGTCAAATGTCCGTAAACTATAAGTTCATAGTTGAATATTTTGGTCATGTTCTTAATATTATTTTTGTTTTATTACGACATATTCTTATCACCTTCTTAATATTTTTTTTTTCGTAAATGTTTTGTGAAGAATATATACTATTATATACCCCTGTATAATCTAATTCTCTTATGTGATTTATTAGACAAATACAAATGCATATTTTTAATAATGCTATATTATTAGCATTAGTGCATATTTGTTTCATTAAACTTATTTCTTTCTTATTTTCGTTTCTTGAATGTGTCGTCTTATTACCACTTAATAATATATATTTTGTTATGTGATTAATTAGATATATACAAGTGAATATTTTTAATAATACATAACTTTTGTCACATATAGTTTCATTATTTATCAATGCATACTAAATCCAAATAAAAACAAAAATAGTAAAAATAATAATAATCAAGTATATAACAACATTTAAAAAATTACAAATATAACAAAATATATTAGACATAGTTTTTCATACATTTTGACAAATTTTACTGTATTTACAAAAAAAATAAGTGTTGCTATATACTTTAATTATTTTAAATATAATTGTTATATTTTCAATCATCACATGAAACTATTTATATACAATATTCTCAAATCTTTTTCGATTTTAGATGCATATCTTTAGATAAATAATATATTTGTCACGTTGTTATGTTTTAAAAAAATTGGGTGAAGAATTGTCAGATGTTTATAAATTATAATGATATTATAATTGGAGAATATGATACTTTCACAACTATACAAATTTTCCTATATTTCTCTGGAGACGAAGATTTGAAACAATATATCATATGGTACAACATTTGTCTACCAACAGGAAAACCATATACTCATCATAAATTAAAGTCAAGTATATTAATTCAAAATTTCAATTCAACTATACTTTTGGTACATCATATCATTAGTATATTAATGTTTTGAGTTTAATTTGACATAGTTTTCCATAGTTTCTCTTTTTGGTACATTTGACCTTTTAAAACCACTGAACATAGACACTAAAAAAAATTGAAGAACCATTTTGGTCCTCCTTTGGACCAATTCTTCCAAGAAAAAAAATCAACAGCATAAACTAATTTTAAGATCTGTATAAAAATCAAAATAGAAGAAAACTCAGTTATTCAGAGACCAAACCATTCATAAGGTAAAAATCAACTAAACCATGAAACATGAAATAGAATGCAATGACAAACGCTATGGTTCAAGTCTCATTTGAGAACCTTGAAATGTAAATGATCAATAAACATATGAATAAACTTCTCTGAGAAAATTCATATAAATGAACAACTATGTACAACATGGCCACATCACACTCTAAACATATTGTACTTACAAATACAAAGGAATACAAAAAAAACAAGCCCACATAAGAAGCCCTCAAGGGCCTATGAAATCTTTCCATTTGAAAAATAAAGAACCCAAAAGAGAACGAGTGACAAAATACAAGTATATACATCATATTAACTTTTTTTTTTGAGGAAAAGAAGTTCAAAATCAGAGATACAAATAATAATTGATTCAACAACTAGACTGGAATATTTTACAGAACCTAATCAAATCTTAAGTAATTTTTTTTTTTTTTCCTTTTCAAATGTTTCACTCTGCCATCCAACTTTTGAGGAAAATGTAGTGCAAAAAATCAAGGAACAAGAAACAGCTTCACATGCATTATTTGTTACATTAGATGTACATGAATATCTCATACATCTCAGATGGCATTCAAGATTTGACATATAAAAGAATTTACCCTCTTCCTGAATTGCCATGTCTCTGGCTTCTGAAATGGCTTAGAAGTGCTTGGGCCTGCGAGTAGTTGTATAGTTAGTTTTCGCTACAATGTCTAATAACTCACTTAAACTATTTTTCTATGTATTCCTTACACTCTAACGAGATTCTAATACTTTGCCAAACTTTTACTAGTTTTCGTAAAAAATTCTAATAATTCACTAGTGATATTCTATGTAACCCAACCCACTTGTGAAGATTCTAATACGCCCCTAAGCCTCTACTATTGTTTCGAGGAGGTGCTGTCATTTACTCTGTTAACAAGTTTAATGCTTGTCCTACTAAACGCTTGAATATGTCCACAACCACCCTCTACATCTAAACATTAAGACCTCTTTTAGTACCCTTTTCCTTTCTTGTTTCTGGTTTTCTAAAATTAAAGAGAATGATTTGAAGTGTTGAATTCTTGGCTGAATTTCAAAAAAGAAAATAAATAATAAATAATAAAATAAAACAAAACTGCATTCTTTTAGTTTTAGAATCGGGCTTGGTTTGTGAAAACATAGGTAAGATGAAGATAACAAATCAAGAAGTTAAAAGATTTGAGTAAGCTTAATCTCCAAAACAAAAAACCAAATGGATGGTTATTTCTAGAAACTAAATGGTTATCAAAAGGAGCCTAACATTAATGGCAAAGCACAAGATTTAAATTAAAAGTTTTAAGACCTGATGAATGTTTCTTGAAAGATCAAAAGTAAGAAATTAGCTAAACAAACAAAAACTCTAAAATTTAGAAATCAACTAGAAACTTTTTAAAATACTGTGTTTCAAATCTATACAACCTTGAAATTTCAAGACTAACCGATAATTTAACCGTAAGATATCAAAGAGAAGATTAAACGATACAGATAGATTTGATGTACCTTTTCTTTAGCTCTAGCAGTGCCAGATTGAGACAACGCCACTAATGGTGGAACGGCTCCTTCTTGGAGCACCATACTGCAATGCCTATTGCTTGTTGTGCAAAGCTGCAATAGTGCTGCTGCCGCATTTTCTTTTCCTCTTGCAGAACCCAACTCAACGACTTCAACCAGAACGGGAATTCCACCTTCCTGGCCAATTGCAGACCTACCCTCAGGAATCGTGGCAAGATTTGCCAACACAGCAACAGCCTTGTCAACCATTCCTGCTGCTGGGTCCATCAACTCCACAAGATGCCTCACAGCTCCAGCCTGTACAATTCTAGCTTTGTTCTCATGGAATATTGACAAATTAAACAGCGCTGTAGCTGCATCCTTCTTTCCCCTTGGAGTTCCATTGCCCAATAATTCAACCAGAGGTCCTATTGCTCCAGACCTTCCAATTTTGACCTTGTTCTCTTCAATCACTGAGAGGCTAAAAAGAGTTGCTGCTGAGTTCTCCTTTGCTTCTGGGCTCCCAGTTTTAAGAACATGAATCAAAGGTTCAATGGCATTAGCCTGGGCAATTGCGCTTTTGTTATTATCATTGATGGATAAGTTTAGAAGTGATGTCACAGCATTCTCCTGGATCTTAGAGTCTTCGGAGAGGAGCAAACCAACCAAATAATCAATGGCCCCACATTGGGCGATTACTATCCGGTTATCCATATTATGCTTGGCCAGCAGCCGCAATTCAGCTGTAGCACCTCTTAAAGTGTCAAGTGAACTGCTTTTTAATTCCTCTACCACCTTCTGAACTTGTGCTTCAATAGCAGAAAGATCCGGCCTTGTCTCATTAGCAGATGATGTAATTATTCTAGAGGCAAACCTCTCTGACGGCCGGAGCCACATCGTATTACCTCGAGGCCTTGGGTGGTCAGCTAGTCTGGGTGGATGCTCCCGCTCTGGTTCTCTGTGGTTGGTTGTTGGGGTAGCAGCAGCCAAGGGCTCTGATTTACTCTCCCCAGCAGCATCACTGCCATAACCTGTCAGATTGGTTGACAAGTGTGTTGCTTCATTGGCTTCTCCTGAAGTTCCCCGAGAGTGATTAGCATTTGAGACTCCACTAGAGGTGGAGGAAGACCTGTTATGACTATGAGACGGTTCATCCTCACCACAGGAATTTAGAACATTGGTTCTAGATGGTGACGTTGATGGTTTACCAACCGGATCACAACCATTTTCTTCCAGTTTGGCCATTTGATCTTCTGAACTTGAAAGCAACAGTCTATCAACTTCAATTGCTCCTTCATCTCCAGCATCATTTGACAAGGAATCCTCAGACAGAGAGTGGAGGAGCAAAGAAGAACTTCCATCTCGATGGGTTCCACCAAGTGAGTTCAAATTCTTTCCTGAACCTGCAGACCTGGTTGACTGAGGAGACATTGGTTGGTAGCCAGGGGAATGAAGAAAAAGGGGTTCTCGATGGGTATCAGGCTCAAAGCTCCCAACTAGAAGAGGAGAAAGTTGGTTTAAGTTCACTGACTTGGAGGGATCAGACAATTTCACATTGTTTGTGTCACACCAGTTTGCAATCAGAGCCTTAACAGTGTAATTAGGTATAAGATTTGTGTGAACCAACGTCTGTCTAGTTTTTGGGCAAACGTTGAGCCCCTGATCAATCCAATTTTTAATAAATACTCGCTCATAGGTCTGCCCTGATGCTACAATAACTGGATCTGTCATTAGTTCTAGAGAAAGAGGACAGCAGAAGTCAGGAGGTATTGGTACAGGACTAGAACTTTGGGACTGCTTTATCATAATAAGTCGTTCATGCATACGGGTTACAAGACCAATCATTTGATCAATGTCCTCTGCTTCTTCAGTATTTTCAGCTTGTTCTGCACTCTCTTTCAATTTTTCAAGGGCCACAGCCTCAATTAAGATCGCCTGATTTGATCTCAAGCTTAGGGAATCCGCAAGTTTAACCAAAACATCTGAGCTGGGAGCAATGCCATCTACTTGATTCCTTATGGCATCTTTGATAACGGAAGATATTTCTTCCTTTCCAATATTCTTAATTTTTTGTACGCAGTGCTGTAATAATTAGTTAAGCAAATAATTTGTCATTGATACTCAGTTTACAACTAAAACATTAATCAAACGGAAAGGGGAAAAATAGAGGCTGTCCATGCGTTGATTTTCACCTTGAAAGCATTTATATTCCATTGTAAAAAGCAAGGGAAAGTGGTGAATAAGCTCAATCAATATCACGGCAAAAAGTTGAAACCATAAATCTTAAATCAATCATTACCTCAAGAGATTTTGAACTCAGCTCCTCCGGAAGATTTTCATTTGAAGACTGAAGAAGCTGGAATATATCCAAGCTAAATTTCCCAATCTTTGATATCAATGTTTCACTTTGCAATACCTTGGATCATATACCAAAAAGGGAAGGAGAGAGGGACACCAACAAATTAGTAAAAAGATGGCGACAAATAATTTTTTAAAGAAGAATAACTGGACTACTATTTAAAAGAAAAAAAGACGCATAAAAAATAAAGCCTACAAAAAGGTTCCAAACTACCAAAAAAATAAAAGGGCTCGGAGGCTGTAACCCATGTTACTATTCGTGAGTATAATGTCAAACCATATAATAGTCCAACGAGGTGCAAAACTGACAAGTCATGGTTATACTTCAAAGGTTATTTTCAAGAATACAAAAATTTCAGATTAATGTGGCTAAGTGCACTAGACAACACCATTTTGCTTTCAATTTTCTACATTAAAAAAAAGGTGATTTTCTACTAGTATCTTAGTGTGTCTTTTAGCTTTGGATATTAATATTGACCAAATTTCCACAAAAAAAAAAAAAAATGTTATGGTAAAAGTATGGGCCGTCTCACCCTTTCACCAGTTTAGTTGACCAAATAACAGCTCACAAAAGAACTGTGTTTGATATCCGAGTGATGGTTTAAGCCCAGTTTTCACCGAATCCCATCAAGGTAATCTTTGCTCCATCATATCCAAGCTGACTGTTCTTAAATGAATGAATACAACAACACACTTCACTCTTATTATTGAGACAGCGTACACCAGCTTGACAGCACATATCTACTCGGTCAAACAATGAATCCATCAATGAATCTCTTACAAGTGAGGAACTCTTTCTCACAAGTTCCAGCCCATTTCAAAATCTTCTTCAAGAGTTCTGCCTATGTTAATTGCAAAATACTACTCGATTAAGGATACTTGTGAGAAAGAGTTCCACAGCAACCAAACTCTTATCTCTGAAACTAAGAGCCCACAAGTCGTTTAATGCATGCATTTCTACACTGTGATGATATCAAAACTCTACTGTTTTCTCTCTCCTTTACCAATATCTTCTTGCTTAGGTCGTTAAAGTCACATTTAAAACATCATACTGCTGGATCCAATGATATTTGGCATCAATAAAACCTAATTGTTAAAACCCCGTTCTATAACCATTTGGTATTTTTGTTTTCAAGATTAAACTTATAAGCACTACTTTCACCTATTGATTTCTTGACTTTGTTATGTATTTTTGTCCTATTAGATTGGAGGGCTGTGATGAAGCCAACCACTTTGTTATGTACTCTTCAGGAGTGTTTTACTTAAAAGTCAAGCCAAGTTTTGAAAGAAAAAAAAAGTAGGTTTTGAAAAGTTATTTCTGTGTTTTAAACTTGGATAAAAATTCAAATGTTTCATTAGGAAAGATGAAAACCACGGTAAAGAAGTTGTAAGAAAACAAGTAAACTTTTCAATAGTTACTACTAGTATCTTAGTGTGTCTTAGTATATAAAAAAATTAAAACAATAAAAAAATAATAAAACTCAATAAATTAATTATAGGACAAAAAATACATTCTAGTAAACAAGATTGTTCTTTCAAAACTAGGTACTCAATAAAATTATTAGGCCCTAAACCTTACACGTGAGAGTTTCCATTTCAAATGCTCAAGTGAGTCGGGTGCCCGTCGATGAGAGAGATAAACTTACTTTTTAAGATTAATAATAATACTAATAATAATAATAATAAAGGTAAGGTACTCATTTTAGAGAAGAAAAATGCGTCAAAAAAAGAAAAAGAAGGATAACGTATAACTTACAAAGTATACTTTACTTGACAACGGTTGCCAATTTTCAAAGAGCACCCTTAGTTCATCCACTGAGTGATCAAGTTCTTTAAATGCCTGAGTAAGCTCTTCATCAGAAGCTATATCTGAATCAACAACCGCATCCAGTATTGGTCTTAATAGTTTCAAGGCCCCTTCTATTTTATGGTAGTACTTCAAAGTTGGTTGTAAATTTATGTAGTCAGAAGATGAAAGTTGAAGAAATGATGATATATGCCTAAGAAGCACTTTAAGTAATGATACCCCCATTGCACCTGCGTCAATATCATAATCAATCAAGATGAAAGAGAAGGAATGCAATATACAGGGAGGGTGGAAAGGACAGAAAATAATAGCCAAATCACAAAAATAGCAAATAGAATCGAGGCAGTATATTGTAAATCTACAAAATAATAATAATAATAATAACAACAAATAAATAATTTTAGAACTTCTCGAGAGTTGAGATTCCTTTAAAAGAACTATAACAAATCGAATCAAAGAACCAAACCTATGTGTAGAGAGCTTCTCTAGTAAATAAACATATGGCAGCTATTTTGTAAGTATGATGATCAAATGTTTAAAACTCTTTCAAAAACCAATGATTTTTGTCAGAGGTGCTTGGTGAAAAAAATAAAATGGGAAAAATTAGCATTAATTGGCCTCAATTGGATGAACCTAAGCTTCTACAATATTCTGCAAGACTTGATTTTAAGAGGGAGGTCTAGCCTTTTCTTTACCTTAGGCTTCCTCTAGGGGTTATCCTAAAAGAAGCTCCTTCTAGCAGCCTATTATTGATAAATTCCAGAAGAAAATCAATAGATGGAAAGGGTTCACACTCTTATGGGGAGGCCGCCTTGTATTGTAATTCAGTGTCACCAATCTCCCAATCTATTATATGTCTATTTTCCTCATGTCTTCTTTAGTCAGCTTGTAATTTGTAACGATCTGACTTTCTTAGAAGAGTCCTTGGGTGTTACTTTACATCCAAGGTTTGGAAAAACATAAACTTTAACAATGTTTATAAAGAACCACATGTTCGCCAATGCTTTATCAAACATAAAAACAAAGAACTTATTTGAGATCACTTTGACACAATAATTTAAACCAAACAAAATTTTAAATGTTTTGATTTTATTCAATGCTAGCTCTTGCATTCTTAAATAGTTCGACGAGAACAACAAAAACACCTCAGTGATGCGGAAGCTCATGACTAATCTGTCCCCATGGCCAGTATGGCAATCTCCTGTCAACTGCCTCGAGCGTCCTTACCTTACCTGGGAGACAAACAAAGTGAAAAGGGTGACCATCACAAAAATACTCACTAAGTGCCCCTGACAACGTCCACCATGCACATTTCTATCACACAGAGACGTCATGCAGAATAGCTTGCAAATGAGAAGCATAAATGGAACAGATTATAAGCTTTTAAGCTATATGTCATGACACCCACATCACACAGATACGATGTACATAACTCTTAGCATATCGTCATGAGATACAACACCTATGTCACTCAGATACGTCACACAGATACGATGTATGTAACTCATGACCCACACAGAGCTCGTGTCATGCATATTTGCATTACACAAACCCGTTAAACATATCGTCAATGTACATGACACGCTTACAAAAAAATATCAAACATACATAACAGTATCACAGTAAGATAACATATCGACACTAAGTCAGAAAACAGAGCTATCGACGGCTCTAAATCTCATCATTAGAGAAACACTTACCACAATTTGAAACCAGAAGCTATCGTGGTAAATTTTCTTTGGCTTCCAGAAACCATGATTAAGATGTTTAAACACGCTCAAAATGTTTAAACACTTACCCAAAAAAAATTTATCCAAAACACCTAATTTCCAACTAAATAAAGTTCAAACCTAAGCCAAACGCAAAAATTAAGACCCAATAAACCAAGTTATAGCAACCCATATGACTATAAGGCCTTAACACTCAACGAAATGACATCAAAACATCCTTAAATCCACTAGAAAGCCGCTATAATCTACACTAAACTCTGAATCTATCCTTGAAACACCATGGGCAAATTCTTTTAAGTCAAACCATACCACCAAACATCAAGATCGGATCCAAAATATCCATAGATCACAACAAACTTACTCTGATTGAACGCTGCCCGACAACTCCGCAACACCCAATGGCGGCTGTCACCGAAAGCGGCGGCGCTGATCTCGAAAGAGAGAAAGAAAGAAATCCGGGTAGAGAGAGAGAGGAAACCAAACTCCCACACTCTCCTACCGGCGGCGATCTGGGCGAAGCTAAGGATGGCGGCGTTAGGGAGAAGGAAGTAAGAGGTGGCGTCGGCGGCGGCGGCGGCGGCGGCGTGGAAGTCGGAGGTGGGTCTTGGGTGGCCGGTATGGTGGGAGGAAGAAAACGAAAAACGAAGGTGGAGTAGAGAGAGAAAGAAGAAGATGAATGAGAAGCTGCGGCAATTTTCAAAATTTAATTAAAAATAAATCAAATAAACAAAACAAAACAAAAGACAAAGGCTGACTTTTTTTTATATTTTTTTCTTTGGTCAAACCCTAAGTTTGACCAGTCAACACTCAATTCTTTTCAATTTCTCTTTAATTCATACTTTCCTAAATTCAATGAAAATTAAACCCATCAATTTCTCAAAATACACTATACTTAGTTATTAAGTCCGGATAATGATACTCGCTCTTGTTGAAGTGATCAATAATTTCAATTCAACTTTTACCACTTACATAACCAATAGAGAAAATGTACTTCTGTTTTGATCTTGATAATCTTTTGATCTAAAACTTTTACTCTAACTTACCATTTTACTTTCATACAAAGACTTTAGCATCGCTCCTAGAGATTATTATGGATTGAAATGTATAATTAATAGTTATTGGTTTTGAGTTAACATTACTACCCTAAACCCTATATTGAATGTGTCAAGGTTGGTTCAAGTTAAGTGGCATAGTTGAACCTTGTGGAGGATTTAGTTGAGAGGACCAGTAATAGTTTCCATAGTCTAGTACAAACTTTTTGTAATACCTTGTCAATCCTACAAATGCTTTTAATTCGTTTGTACTTTTGAGAATTTGACAATTTTATATTGTTAGAACTTTCTCATCATCTTCTTAACCTCCTTTGATTAAGATATTCAATGTTCCAAATATTTTTTTTATCACCACTTGTCAGAAAACATATTTATTTTAGTTAACATGGTGAGAATCTCATACTATTATTGCCAATTGATTTTAAGGTGAAACCTCATATTATCACATGTGGTATCAAAGTTCATAAAGCTCAAACAGGTTTGTCAGTTCAAAAAGAAGAAAGTGTGATTCGATCAAGAACTGCAAACAACAAAAAAAAAATGCACTATCTTAAAGGGGCATGTTGAGATATCGAGAATCTCACTCCTATTAAATAGATGAGTTACTCATCTTTTTCATTGTTGATTGGTTTTAGGATAAAATCGCATACTATCAAATATCACATACCATTCATTTTCACGGAGCAAGTTGTAAACCAATATATCATTGAAAAATACAACATATGAGTCTTTTAAAATAGAAAGTAATTATGTTTACTTATATGGTCTCATGTCTATACTTTTAGGGATGATGACGTGTTTCAATGAGTGATCTAATTTTTAAAAAAAATCCGAGCACTCGAAAATAGTAAGTACAAAACAATTATAACCTTAACCATGCTATTAAACTGCTTATTGAATATTTTAAAAATAAATATAGATATTTAATTTGTTTTTAAAAAAACACATGTTGAGTGAAGTCTATTAAACTGCTATATGCTACTATATGCTATTAAACTGCTTATTTGTCTCTATAAGTCTCCCTTTATAAATTGTGAAATTTTTTTACAATTATTTAACCACCTTCGATAAAACAAACTTTAAAAGAAAATACAGGAGTCAAATTAAAAGAGCGTTTTAACCTAGATTTTAGTACTCTACACAATTAACAACTCCGTGTGTTGTTGACCTCTTCCACTTTTATGGCTATGATATCAAAATAAGAACAAGTCATACCATACCTTGTTGAATGAAGGGAAAAAAGAAGAAGAGAATATTCTCGTTAAAAGTAGTACAATCACAGAATCAAAGTATTCCACTCACCCAAGTGAAAAAAGGGAACTTACAATTTGTGTAAGGTTAGAACATCTGAACATAAAAGAAAAACAAAACCTGAAAAACAATAGTTCTTCCAATTCCTCCCCCAATGATTAATGACTAATGAACATAGCAAAAATGCGTTGGTAAGGATTTTTCTGTTTTACAGTGGCTGGAGTTCTTGCTCTGGAACTGCTGCATTGACTGGCTTGTATGAATTGATGGCTTGTTGTCTACTTCTCAAAACAAACCATGCTCCCAATGCAGACAGCCCAAGAATAAAGATGACAACAATAACTAAACCCACCAGAACATAGAGTCGTTTCCACATTGATCTAAACCATAGAAAAGAGATTGGATTATATTAAGGCTATGCAACATTAATAACTAAGAATGTAGTATGAAAAGTAACATATGTATGGCTGCATTACAATTTAGTCCCTTTGGTTGTGTCTATTTAATCCTATGGTTAAGGTTAAGAAGGGCCAAACCATTGATATCATTGTTTAAATGCAAGTGGACCAGTTGATAAAATAAAACCTGTGTAAAAGAGAAGTCAGTTTAGATTTTACTATACTTGCTCACTTGGTTGGGTTTAGTATGGAAAGGCTAATGACATTTCATTCCCAAGAATCTCAACGAGTTTTTGAAACAGTGGAAGCTAAATTGAGAAAATCTCTAAGGCAAGAGCCAAACAATCCGAGCAAATATTGTCCACTCATCATTATTTTGTCTAGTTCGCTTAATCCCTTGTGTGATGTACTCGATTGAGCTATGTTCGCTTTGACATCACTATGTCATGTCCATGACGGAAACTTAAATTAAGAATATGATTGGAAACTTTAGAAGTTTAAAACTAAATAGACAACTAATAACCACCAAGGTTTATTAACTAAATTGGTAATTTAACATCTATATATAATTACAGTACTTACCTTTCCATTGGAGGTTCAACATTCCATCGAACGACCTGGTAACTTCCAAATGTAGGAGGTAGCTGCATGTGATGCTCAACGATCTTGGAAATTATCGTCTGCCAGAGAAAAACAATATTTTAAAGGGACGCTTCATGCTTGTGAATTTACGGTTGTTATGTAGTTTACAGTTGCAGGCATGTTCACTTACATTGGCAGTCGCATGTGAGAAAATTTCTGAAGATCCATAAGGGAGTATGGCCAACTGAATAAGTGAATCATTTCCTCTCATGGTAAAATTCAATATAATTACCTGAAACAAAGGTTAGAAATGATATGCTGCACAACTCGAAGATTAAGAAAAGAATGAGAGAGATATCTCTCAGGGTAAATCATAAATTTAGACTGGCTTTTGCTTGGTGTATCTATTTATTCTTCCTTAAACATTAATACACTTACATACATATATATATACATATACATTGATAAGAAATGAGAAAATAATATATAACAAGGCAAATTTCAACAGTCACCTCCCACTGATGTTGTAAACTCAACTAAACTATGATGTGATATATCAATTGAACAAATGTTGGTTCATTGGGCATGACAAGGTATGATAGTAGTATAAATCCTTCAATGTTTATCCAATAGTTATGACGTCAATAGTTAGTTACGAGTCAACTGATTATACAAACTAGTTAGAACCATAATTCAAAGTTCAACGACTTTTAAAGCCTAGGGAACAAATAGGCACAACAATGGACTAAATTTATAATATAACTTATTTGTTAGTTGTTATTACAATAGTTATTATTAAATACTGCAAAAGAATTTTCAATCCCCGATAGGTCGTATGACTAACCTGCGAATGACTAACATTTAACTCTTGAGCAATATGATCAGAAAGTTCTGTAATATGAGGCTCCAGATCTGTGTAGCTTTTGTTCAACAAGATCGCAAATGTGATACGTCCAATCTGGAGCTCTCCTGCACGTAATACAAAAGGAAACACTTAACAAAGTGGCCTTTAATAAATCCTTGAATCACATTTTTTTCCATTGCTCTTTTGCATGGACCATTTGAGCTGATATCTTCAGCGTCTTCAATTGCAATTCCATTACCCATTTTGCATCTTTGGCCTGGATTAGATTGATTCCTAGGATCATCCCTTCAAAGATGACAAGGCAGTGATTTGGTCCAGCATCATATGTCCAATTTTATCAAAAGATTTGGGAGGAAGGAAATTATCAGATCTTCAACAGCTCGAGATCATGTAAAGACATCTTTGATTCATCTATTTTTAATGATTTTTTTGTGTAAACATTTACCGCCGCTTAAGAACCATAACCTCAGTTACCTTGCCGTTTGATTGGGCTATTTTGTAAGACCTTTGGATTATTTCATTTATCAATTAAATTGTTTCTTATCCAAAAAACAAAAAAAAAAAGAAACAAACAGACAAACCTTTAAGGTAGAGATTGCCACAGATAATAATTTTTTTCAAATAATCATCTTATGAAATTTTCCTTTCAAAATGATCCATACTGTTTGTAGTCATTTCGATAAATGATTTCCATAATGCTGGTTATATAATTTTCTTCACCCAGCAGTTCTTTTACACATGAGCCTATGTGTTAAAGTAGACTAAAATGTTAAAAAACCAATACTCGTGCCACAAATTCCCGTAGATCCTCAATTGTCATCATGACATGAAGGATGAGATAACGCCATAACTACTTTTCAAATAAATTAAGTTCAAACGAATATATCGACATATAATGAAAAGAAAATTATAAAAGAACCAACTGATATGCCGTCAAGCTTCTGTACTCGCATAAAACTATAAAAGCAAACATAAACCTTGAAATTAACTATACCTGGGATCGTATAATGTGGTGACTCACTTGGAGCTGATGCAGGTGCCATATCTGAATCGTGTGATTTAGTTGAAACTGAAGGACCATCGGCATTATCATCCGAAATGCGAAGCCTTTCCCACAACTCAGAACAGTTGGTTTTCCAAAATCCAATTTTTGAATTTGCTCGGTCATACATCACCAAAGTGTTGCGGACAACGATTCCTGTATCAAAAAAACAGTCGTGCTAAAATGTGATATGTTTCTAAATAAAAAAAATTAGGCTTGCGAGAACATTATATGACCTATGAAAAAACGTACCTCCTAAAAGAGTGGTTTGATCATTTCCATTCTCAAAAATTCCCAGACAATATGCACCGTGCACCTTCGAGTGCTGAATTAATGATTCAGAAAATTCAAGTCAAGAAGAAGACGTTAAATTTCTAGTTTAGTAATTCCACAAACTTTTACAACCATTATATCTAGTGAAAAAATAATAATAATAAAAGGAGGCTTAAAATTAAACAAATAGATAATTAACTAAAAATCAACTCAAGACTCTCATTTTTGTTAAGGAGGCATATATTATTATTACCCTTACCCCACATATAATCCCATGTAAACAGACGGATTCACAAAGTAATGAAAGAGAAATCCTTACCCGGAAAAAGTAATTTTCTGGTGCTAGAGACAACTTTTGCCCATTTTCGAATACCATGTCAACTGTCGGAAATATGTTTGATAATTCAGCAGCATCACTAACATAAAGTAACGAATTAATTACTCATTGTTGTAAACCACTTTAGAACTGACAACGTATTAGCTAACCATACCTTCCAGCACCAGAGAAACATATATCTTTAAAATTTGGGTCAGGACCATCAATCTTCTTCAAAGAATGAAGCTCATCCATAATCTGAAGGATTTTTTTAAAAAAATAATAATTAATTAGTCAATTGTCCATTCTAAAACAAAAATGTTAAAAACAGGATCCAGATAGTTAACAAGTAATGATCACATTTGCAAAAGAAGAAATGTATTACAGTTGATCTCGAGACACCATATGGCAAAGAAGACATACAAGGCAATGCAATAGAGGGAGCAAGAAAAAGAGACGGGGGTTATAGGCCTGGTCAGGATATAACTACTTCAGGGATCAATCATTCCTTTTCGTAATAAGAAACCAAAACTCTCTTCATTTCATTCTGCTCCTTTCTCCATTTCATTGTATAGATAAAGTTCTTCAGATCACACAAGAACATGGCGTTCCACAGTATCACAATGAATTGAAATCATCCGCAAATATATCAAATGGTCCCAATCATCAAGGTTGTGGAGGAAACAATGTAAATTGAGCCATATCAAAACTTTAAATGTAGAGAAACTAGAACAAGTTTTAAAAAAAGGAAAGAAAAAAAAAACAATACAGACAATTACCATATTGCAACAGAAAATCCTGAAAAATTAAGTCTTAGACCATCTTACTATGAACTTGAGAAAACATGCAACAATCTTCAAATTCAGACATAAGCAAAGATACTCCAACTGAGAATGTTAAGTTCAGAGACGTAGAAGCTTACAGCATCCTTGAAAGCGCCGAATGCTTCTGCTGGTAGGTAAGCATAAGTCGTACCACTATCCAAGACAGCTCCATATCTTCCATCAAAGATGCTTGAGCTCAGAGGCAACTTCTTACCCGCAACATGTATCTCCTTCAAATCAACATTGTAGTATGGACTGTTGCCATCCCGAAACTAAAGTAAATGTGTGAGATGTATCAATTGTAATTGTTATGAAAGAGCATTGAGCACATTTTTAAAGGTTAAAACGACTTTAGTGCACACCTTCTGACAGGGTCTGAGTAGGTAAAAATCATATCCGATGGAGGAGAGATTCCACCAAGAACCATAGCACCTCCACCAATATCCATACCACCATAGCACAATGAGAAAGAATCATTGATCGCACCTTTTTCAACTAGTTGGTCGACAAGACTAAGATCACCGGTACCCAAACCCATAATTCCATCAGCACGTTGACTAAAAAGATCACCAGTTTCCACATTCTCACAACCAAACACAGCACGCTGTGGTATGAGTTCACTCTGATTGCCAAAGGATATAACATCCTCACCAAGGACACCACTGCTAGTACTCATTTCAGCATATTGCCTCTCATAGACGCACTGCACTCCATCACTGTCACAAATGCAATCAATATTGCATTTAATAGGTTTGTAAGTGCTTGATGATTCTGGCTCAAACTTCGGGTCCTGATAGAAATAGAAGTTTAAGTAGCAACTACAGCACATTGCAAGGTACTAATGGAAAAAAAAACTAGTAATGTTTTAATAAAAATGCAATAAATGACTAGAGAAATTCTATCCATAAAACTAACATATGGACAAACTTCAAGGTCCCATATAGAATACCCACAATACAATTCTATCACATTCATTAAATAGCCAATGCCTTTTAGTTATTCATTTCCCTAAATAGGAGAGAAACAGGTTTTCCGGTCACCACGGTCAGATACCATTCTCCAGGATCACTTGTTCCTAGAAAAACAATTTGCCCATCCAAGGAGACTCCTTTTCTGTTGAATTATCTATATCCAGATTACATTCTACCTCACTTATGAGCTTGTAATATGAAAAAGATCCAACAAGTGGAAATCAATATTTAATTGTTGAGAAAATAAACTGCGCAGGTTTGAACACAAAACCTCTTGTGTCTTAGAACATCAATTAACCCGAAAACTTAAACTGATGTGTAAGAGTAAATTTATTATTATATCATCTAACAACTTTAATCATTTACAGATCGGTCATTTACCAATTTCCAAATCAATATTCATGAAACCAGTTAAAGGAAACAGAACAGAGGATTGAATATGAATATGAAGATCATATACATGATCTGAAAAAAAAGTCAATCTCTAAACATTTTAACCTGATGTCTCCCACACTGTTCGCAAGTTGAACAAGGAACATAAGTAACCGTACTCCCCGTATCAACAATAAGCGCGAATTGCTGCGGTGGAGTTCCGATCCAAAGCCGAGTGGTATAATACCTTAACAAAAAAAAAGCCACATTGCATCAAAAAGAGAAAAAAAATCATAACCATCCAAAATTTGAAGGAAATGGAACATACCCATTTAGAAGGAGGTCGTCATAGAGTCGCATACGAGCGTTGGAGAGATTATCCGAAGTGGGGAATTGGCGGAGACGGCGGTGAGGGTTGGAGATGAATTTGGAGGAATTAGGGGAAGAGAGGTAAAGAGGCAACACCATGGCGCGATGCGAAGGAGAAAGGAGAGGACTGGGGGAGATGGGATCGACGGAGAGGAAGAAATGGAGGAGAATGGCAACGACTAGGAAGGGTGATTTTGCCATTGGGAAGAATTGAAAGGGAATGCAAATGGCGGAGGTCAACCAAAGGAAGAAGATCGAAGAGGGAAGAGGAAGGAGAATGGATTGATGAGAGCTGTGATGGATTTAACATCAAACAATTTCAGTTGGAGTTTGGTGAATTGCGATTCATTTTGAGAGGGAAAGTCAAACTTTCATTGAGAACGATCGAATTATTTATACATACACACTTCATCCTTACGTTACGTTTTTTTTAAAAAAAATCAACAATTATCGACTATACTTTAACATTTGTAATAATAATAATTTAGTTCATAGGTATAAATTTGTGAGACTTAGTTAAATTTTTTCCATAAATGAACAAATAAACTATTGGAGATTCTATATTCTTATATCATACCAAGTCTACATCATAAAAAGAAAAGCGTTATATTCTTAGATCATCAATGTATACAATTTCAACAAAATTCATGAAACAAACATGTAATAAGAGAACCTTTTGGATTAACAAAACTGAATCAACTCCGATTTGAATTTCAATTCACAACAAATTATGACAAATTTCTTAGAATCATATTTAGAATGAAGTAATTGATCTAAAACCAATCACTCTTAATCTGAAATCTTTCTATTTTCTTATTCAAAAACTAAAATCAAATAAATCGTCAATCTCCGTCGCGACGGAGTGATGATGAAACGACGGCGAAGTAGTTAGAAACCCTCGATTCCTCACCGCCGCCAATTCCTCCACTCTCTCCGCAACTTTTCCTCTCAGTTCCATCAACGACGACCGGAATCGCTTCAGATCCTCAATTCCCATACATTCCATCTCCTCATCCCACCAAAACCCCCCAGTTTTCCTCATTCTCTCAGCGCGCCTCTTCTCTGTTTCAAACTCCGCAGTCACATCCTTCAAATCACGATTCAACTCCTCCAAAGGGAGGTACGCTTCCACCGGCTTGGGCGGAACAAAATTGGACGTCAGGAAACGATCAATGAGGAAATCAACATTAGGATGGCCGAATGTATAGATTTTGTCAGTGGAAGAGAAGACGAGAATAGCAATCTCAGCGCCGGAGAGAATGGAGAGCTCCGCGGCCTTGTTGAAGAGCCCAGCACGGCGTTTGGAGAAGGTTACTTGCCGTCTACTCTTCACATTTAGCTTCTTGATTTCGATCTTTTGACGGCCCAATGATTTCTTCATTGTGAAGAAGAAGAAGAAGAAGAAGAAAATAAAGTAGCCGTTAGGTAAAACGGTTAGTAAGAGAGAAGACGATATTGTTGTTACGGTAAATTTAGTGGATGGATTATATATAGGTTAATGAAATTATATATATGGTAATTAATGTGATAATTATGGTATGTAAGAATGACAACTATATGTATATATTTTTTTGTTTTGTTATTCTTCAATTATGATCTGTCATCTGATTTGCAAATAATGAGAGTGGATTTGATTTGAATTGTTTATGGAAAAAAATGTGTTGATTTCAGATATTTTGTTGTTGTTGGAATCTTAGTATATGAGGAATGTATAATGGAAAAAATACAATGATAATAAAAATGTGTGTTTCTTTTCAAATTAAATTTAAACGGAAAGGTAAGAAAATTATTGGTGAAAATATAGCAAAAAAAAAAAAATTAAATGAAAAATTACATCATATGATAAAAAAAAATAGAAAAAAAGTAGCTTAAAACATTTTTTTTTTTTTTTTTTACATATTGTAATGACCAGTAATTTGAGGCTATTAAAAGACTATCCGTTTTTAAATTTGCTATTTTTGCAATTTAGAAAATGTAGTGACGTTGACTCTATGATGATCATTTTTTTACTATTTTTGCAAATGTCCCATTTCAAATTTCATTATTGATAAATATTGATAAATTTTTATTGATGTTTATCATAGACATAGAAGTGTATCAACATCTAAATTTAAAATTTTGTTAAATTTTGTAAATATTTTAGTTCATTTTGATATATTTAAAAATGCGGTTGATATATATATATTTTTGTTGTTGAGAATGAGTATTTTGGATTTTTTTTTCTTTTTTTTTTCATTACAATTTTAGTTTTTATTATTATAATTGTGTAATTTAGTTAGTGTAATTTTAATAGGTTTTAAATTATTCTATTTTTGTGAAATGGGTCCTTAGATAATAATAATTATTTTTATGTAGATAAATTAAAATATGTAAATGCATTTTTTAGAATTTATACTGAAAGTAGTATTATTATCATCTGTTGACATAGATAATATATAGTTTTTAGATCAACGTAATACCTACAACTTACTATTTTGCGTCACTTTGAATCTAGCTTAACATACAATACTAAGTTCTTTTTAGGTTACTAAGCAACTTGGCATACATGCTTATGCTGAATTAAAACTTAGATAAATATCCATTAAACTCCTTTTCTTTTTTTAGGCAAAGATAGAAATATACAATAAAGTTTGATTTATTTTAAGAATATAAAACAATTTTTTTTCTTTTTTGAAAATTGTAGGTCTTGGAATGAATTGAGAATCCTGATGGTGTTGAGATCAGTGGTGGATGCATAAGCTTTGTCGATGGAAGTTTTATAATTAAAATTTAAAAGTTAGGGCTTGAATCTAGGTCTAAAGGGGGCTAGAACATGACTTTACGATCGATTAGACCAATTAATAATATCAATACATATTTGATTATATGTGTATATATATATATATAAAACAAGCACAAAGTTGAGGGAGGTTTGAGCCTCCCCTTAATCTACACTAAACCCACCAATAGTTGAGATGTGTGAGTAATCGAAAATGGAGTTGTGAAGTGTGAAAACGGTAGAAAAGAGAGTTCAGTTCAAAATTGTAGGAATGAAATGTGTGTTATATCTCAAATTGGGCCCAAAACGTACGCTCAATCAGTTTAGATTACATTACATTACAAACTCATTCTATTGTCGTTCTCTCAGCAACCCCTATAATTCAAACATAGTAAAAATCTAAGTGATTAAAAAAGAAAAATAACATTAAACAAGATTATTAAGACAATTAATTGTTGAATTTTTCCTCCTATCTTAAGCCATTTTGAATCTTAAGAAGAGGTTTTAGCTCAAAACCTCAAACTAAGATAAAGGAAAATATAAAAAGGGAAAGAACTAAGAAACATTTATATATTGGGTGATAAAAACTAAAGAAGAAAACATAACCAAAAGCAAAGACTAACCAACAATAATAATGGAAACATAAACTTATTTGATAAAAAAAAAATTTACTATCAAATCATGCAACTTATGAAAACAACACTTCTACATTTTTTTCGATCTAAAACGTTGTTTTTTAGCACTTTAGAAAAAAAATTCATTATATAAATTGAAATTAATTTGTTAATCTTAATTCCATTTATACAACACAAAGAATAAGGTTTCAAATAAATGGCTTCAGTAACGCAAACCAACCAAACCAAAATGTTTCACGGTTTGGGTTGAGTTAAATTAGGTTTATTTTTTAATAACAATTATTTGGGTTGGCAGAATTTACAATCCGAACAATCTAAACCAACCCAATCTATGAAACACCCCCGATACAAGGGCACCTTCTTTTTGTCTACAAACTTCATTCACAAATTTCTTATTCCAATTGTGAGTGTAATTGTGCACTACATGAACAAAAACCTATCAAAATAGAAACACTCACAACTTTTCTATTTTACATTAAACGACTTTTTTTTTATAAAAGAAGGTCAAAGCACACTAGACCACTCCACTTGTTTTTATTTAAAGACGGATCAATGTACCATCTCTCAATAAATTCTTGAACTACTTAACTCACTTACCTTAATTAAAATACTATCACATCATGTTATGTCAAGAAAATATCTAGTGAAAATCCATCGTCAACATCATTTAGATCAATTACAAAAAAGATATAGAAAACTACAAACCAACTTTTCTATCTAACATGCTTAGATACACCCGAAACTAAAACTTTCCAAATATTTTAGAGTTCAAAACAATTCATTTAAATTAAATTTATGACAATTTGTCAAGACGTCATAGTAAAAAACCGTATTAATTTGGATCGATTACATAAAAAGACATAAAAATTTACCAACCAAACTTTCCAACCTACATATAAACAAACACATGAAATCAAAACATTCCATTTTCCCCTACTCAAAAGTGGCAACCATACTTTTCCCTTCTGTCACAGCAACAATGCTCTTCCAAAATCCAAAATCTACCACTACCTCAAGCAAATAGCAACACAAATTCTTTTCTATGATGTGTTGTGATTGTGCATTTGTGGGAATAATTCAACAGGTGGATTTTGAGAGTGAAAAATTATTCGTTTTCTTAAAATAATCTTATCGATCTTCTGTTAATGTCATGAATAAGTAAAGTTGTGAATTTGATCTTAATTTCTTCTTTTCTTTTCTCCTCCAAATTCTTCTTCAACTCGATCACAACTTCTCATACAATTAAATTTTTGATGAGAGTTCTTTTTTCTTCTCTTTCCTAATTTGTGACTTTTTCTCCTACATGATCAACTTCGACCAAAATACCCCACCATCTTCTGCTGTGAGAGAGGAGAGTGATATGTGATTGAGTAAGGACATAGTGGAGAGTCATATGTGAGTGAGAAAGAAATATGAGCTTTTTCTCGAGTATAAGTTTATTTCATTAGTTTTACTCGAATGTGAAGTCAGCAAATGATAAAAGAAAAAATATAGGTGAATATTATTTCATCTTCAAAATTTACGTGGGTAGTACGAATTTTCCAAACTACCTGAAAAGGACATGAAAAATTACTAAGGAACTTTCGAATCTACACATACACACATGGAATAAAGACTTTCCACGTTCCCCTTACTCGAAAGTGGCAACGATACCATCCTCTTCAATTTTACAGTAACACTGTTCTTCCAAAATCGAAAATCGCAATAGAAACAAAACTCCTTTTCTAACATTTATTAGTGGTGTGCAGTGATTTGTGAATTTGTGGGTTGCAAGGTAACGATCATTTTCGGTGGGACACAAACAAAATCATGATAACAGTGGTGTACTAAATTCGGACCACTAACCAAGATCTTTTTTCCTTAGGGAAAATGGGGGTTCAAGAATTCACTGAAATCGTCCATGTTTTGCCACATGGCCATGAATTTTCCACCACTCCCCTAGAATTTCAGTGCTACAAGCTTCATAAATCGACCCAATTCATCACCCACAAACATCCACCGTCTCCATTTCTTCTTAACTGTTCATCACCCTCTTCCTTTTTCTCTGCAGAGTCTTCAACAGAAGTGACTTTTGATACAAACCCATCATGGCTTTGACCAGATTTCACAACCCTTTTAATCTTTCCTCCTCTAGTTTGTCAAGAACATGTTTCCCAGTTCCAGCTTTTCGGGAATACCTAGTTGAGATTTCGCCTTGTCAAAGGATTGGGTGTAATTTTGGAGGGAAATCAGCTTGTGGGCGAAGGAAGAAATTGACCCAAGTGAAAGCCGCTGTTACTGAAGCGCCGCCGGCGGAAGGGGCAGCTGGAGAAATCAGCAGGAGCTTACCAACGAAGAATGTTCGGATACTTGTGGCTGGTGGTGGAATTGGGGGTTTGGTTTTTGCTTTGGCGGCGAAAAGGAAAGGTTTTGATGTGGTGGTTTTCGAGAAGGATATAAGTGCGATTAGAGGAGAAGGGCAGTACAGGGGACCTATTCAGATACAGAGCAATGCTTTGGCGGCTTTGGAAGCCATTGATTTGGATGTTGCTGAGGAAGTTATGAGAGTTGGTTGTATTACTGGTGATAGGATTAATGGTCTTGTTGATGGGGTTTCTGGAAATTGGTATGCTGCTTTTTTATGAGAATTTTCTATCTCTTTTGATTGATTATTCTTGAATCTTTTGATTCCTTTCAGTATCCCAAATTGGACTTACTTTTCAAAAGCAGGATCATAACAACAACTGAGAAAGATAATGATATGTTGCACTGTGTAAGAATTTTTGTGTGCTTGAAGTTATTGCTTAGTGTATACTTCGAGTATGTGGATGAAATGAAGGGCTAAAATTGATTGGGTCTTTAAAATTTTATGGCATCTTTAACTTCTAGTGAAAGGAGCTAATCTGGCTATCGTCGGTTATGGAATAGAATCAACAAAAAGGTTAAGTAGGTTAAAGTGGTTCAAATCTTCACCTGAACTCAACAAAATAGAAATAGAAAGAAGTCAAAAGAGGAATCAGGAAAGTTCTTAAGATTAGCTTTTTGTGATATTGTACATTTTCTGCCTCCTCTTCTATTTTTTTTATGCTTTTTGAATAATACCGTTTTCTGATATTTCTTGATCGGAAAGTGGTTTTGTAATCCATGTTTTTGGTAGGGATTACCTTTAGTCTGACCCTAGGTTGGTCTCTCTTATTAATTTTTGTTAGGCCGTGCCACTATCCATGATATTAATATCTGAGACAGAAGTAAGAGCAAGATAGTACTGTTCATTTTGATAAATTTGGAATATAAACCCAAAAGGCATAGGGATTGAATAGGATCATCTTCAAACAAATGGAATTTATTAGACAATCTCGCTTTCTTTATTCTGTCTTCTGGGATTATTGTTGTGTTTTGTTTGTTACATGAAGGATATGTAACTCGTTATCAGGTACATCAAGTTTGACACGTTCACTCCTGCAGCAGAACGTGGACTGCCAGTCACTAGGGTAATCAGTCGAATGTCATTGCAACAAATTCTTGCTCGTGCTGTGGGTGATGATGTGATTATAAATGATAGTAATGTTGTTGACTTTGAGGATAATGGAGAGAAGGTAATCCCATTATTACCTGTTTCTTTTCCTATAGTTTCATAAGGTTATGGTTAAATGACATCTATTCCATTGTCACTTTCACGAAGTAATCTTGTGTTTCTGCATTATGTGCCTTTAGGTAAAGGTGACACTTGAAAATGGGCAGCAACATGAGGGTGATCTCCTGGTCGGAGCAGACGGTATATGGTCAAAGGTACAATATGTTGCTATTTTTTCATTTTCTGGTTGAATTTAAGTTGTACTTGTTGAATTCTTTTATTAACGAATATTGATACTACATGATTTATAACATCAGGTTAGGAAGAACTTGTTTGGACACTCAGAAGCAGTATATTCTGGCTACACTTGCTATACAGGTATCGCAGACTTCATTCCAGCTGACATCGAAACTGTTGGGTAAGATTATAACGCTGTCTGTTGCAATACATGTAAACAAACTTTTTGGTATTCAATTTAAGACCAGTCTTTTGATTTATATTCTGAAGGTACCGTGTGTTTTTGGGACACAAACAATACTTTGTTTCCTCAGACGTCGGTGCAGGAAAGATGCAGTGGTATGCATTTCATAAGGAACCACCTGGTGGCACTGATGCCCCTAACGGTACATCTATGACCAACCTTTTAGAATTGCTTAGATTCATGTTTTTAGCTTAGCGAAACAAATAAAGTAAATAAATCAGAAGTTCTCCCTTAAATTCGTTCATGAAAATAATATATCAACTCAGGCCATAACTAATGAATCAGGAAGCTACAATCCATAGAATTCACTTAGGATGTCTAATTCTTGATTGGATTACATGACTCTTAGTCTCTTCCACCCATCTTTTTGCCTTCTAACAATCCATTCTACTAACTATCTAATAATGGGAACAACACATGAGGATGAGGATAATTCTTCCTCCATGTAGTAGAATGCTAAGAGTTTCCCAGGCTAATGCTTTCTCGAATAAGATTTGATTGGTGTCTTTGCAGGCAAAAAGGAGAGACTGTTCAAAATTTTTGAAGGTTGGTGTGACAATGTGATAGATTTGATTCAGGCCACTGATGAAGATTCTGTTCTTCGACGTGATATATACGATCGCACACCCATTTTCACATGGGGTAAGGGTCGTGTAACTTTGCTTGGGGATTCTGTACATGCCATGCAGCCAAATATGGGCCAAGGGGGATGCATGGCTATTGAGGTACTCATTTTTCATCCATAGTTTTCTTGATTTACATCTTTTGATCCATACTAAGCCTGTTACTGATAAGTTCTAGTAATCGTAAATGATTCTTGTACTCCATTTCTTGGACACTGCATATCGAATTTTTTTGCTCAATCACTCATCTGTTGAAGTATGAACTCCAAATGTGATAAAACCGGGTTAATGTATAGTTGTGCTCACCATTTCTCTCTGGTGACTAACAGGATGGTTATCAACTTGCACTTGAGCTGGATAAAGCATGGAACGAAAGTGTAGCCTCAGGATCTCCTATTGACATTGTTTCGTCGTTGAAGAGGTACTAAGTTTTCCATATTTGCTGTGATAAAAGATAATAAAACTGAAAATCCATCCAAATGTAGCACATATACGCAAATGGAAATCCTTTGGATGGAAAGATAGGAAATATAGTTCTTCCCAGTTTTTGTAAGACTAAATCTGTTGCAGAAATCCATGCTATAATTTTTCTTTTAATTTAATTCGGTTTAACTGTTTTCTAAATGATGATCCTAGTTATGAGAGTAGTAGAAGAATACGGGTTGCTGTAATTCATGGAATGGCAAGAATGGCTGCATTAATGGCTTCCACTTATAAAGCTTATTTGGGAGTTGGACTCGGCCCTCTTTCAGTAAGAAACCATTGTATAAACATATTAACATTAATTTTGTATGTGGCAAAGGTTACATGTTATATCTAATGAGTTTCAATTTGTTCTAGTTTTTGACACAGTTCAGAATACCACATCCAGGGACGTTTGGTGGAAGGTTTTTTATTGATCTGGCAATGCCCTTGATGCTCAATTGGGTCCTTGGCGGTAATAGGTAAAAATTCTTAAAATTCTATCTATTTGTCTTCTTTAAAGGATAGCCTATTCAGTGAAAAGTTATATTGCTTCCCATCATGAAATGTTGGCCACTTGAATAATTTATTTATCATACAAAAAATTATGAACATGGAATTGAGGAAACTTCTTGTACTAGTTTGAATCTGAGAAAAATTAACATGTTATTTTTTTTCTGCAGTTCAAAACTAGAAGGGAGGCCACCGGCTTGTAGACTCTCAGACAAAGTACGTTATCTAGAATAAATTTTATGTTCAGTCTGCTCAAACCAAGTGTGGATTTTTCCATTTTTCATTTGTCATTGAAGATTTATTTTCACGACGTATTGTTTCCATCAACTATCTTTGAAGGCAAATGATCAGTTGCGAAAATGGTTTGAGGACGATGATGCCCTAGAGCGAGCTATTAACGGAGAGTAAGCTCCCAGTCCCAATAGTTTGTTACTCTTTACTCTTTAGAGTACTCCAGGTCTACCCAACTATGCATCTGATCTTTGCATTACCGACCTGTTTGCTTTTTAGTTGGTTTTTATTACCACAAGGAGGCGAAGCTAGCATTTCACAGCCAATTTGCCTACGCAAAGACGAGAACCAACCCTGTTTAATTGGGTATGCTTTCATCCTTGTTTCTTTTTGGTAGAACCAAAAAAACGGTTTTACATTTGCAAAGGGGTTTGGTTCATTAATAAATATGATTGCAGAAGTGTGGAGCAAGAAGTAGATTCAGGGTTATCGGTCGCTATACCGTTGCCTCAGGTGAACAATTGCACTTTACATGCCTGAAAAGAAATCGAAAGTTGAAACAATCTGACTGATTTGATTCTATTGTCTACCCGAATCGCAGGTTTCAGAAAAGCATGCCCGTATTCATTACAAAGATGGGGCCTTCTTCTTGACTGATCTCAGAAGTGAACATGGCACTTGGCTATCTGAGTAAGTATATTTCACGAGGCAGCTCTTTTTACTTAGTATGTGGTCCAATATCAACCATTAAGGCCATACAAAGCTCATAATATATCTTTGATAATATGATTGTAGTCACGAAGGACGACGGTACCGTGCACCCCCGAATTTTCCTGTCCGCTTCCATCAATATGACTTAATTGAGTTTGGTTCTGATAAGAAGGTAACTATGGACAGAAAACTTGGGTGTTTTATGTTTAAGCATCCTCATCTACGCTGATGAATATTTAAAGTTCTGATTGATCTATTTGCATATATGCAGGCAAGATTTCGTGTGAAGGTGATAAGATCTTCAGTTGAAAATGATAGAGAAAAAGTGGAGATGAACTCATGAAACAACAAAGAAGATCTTTCCATATTGAGTTATTCTTAGTTCTAGAGATATGTACAGATTATTGAAGGCAGTGGAGAATTCTAAATCTGCTGATTTTGAATACAACAGATTGATTTGTATTGTCACTCAGTTTTTGAGTGTAAAGATGCATGGAACACCGCACTCTTGTAGTGATTTTTAAAATACCAAAGTTTTAGTATACACCAAAAGTTCTAGATTAAAATATAGACGTGCCATTATTATCTGTTTCTTTGGTTCTTATACTCCAAAAAAGAAAAATATATCTCAAATGGGAAAATTTTTGAGTTAGATGATACTAAAAAGTTTATGATATGGTCTTTCAAAAAGGAATGCGTATGGTTAAGTTATGGGCCTAGTTTAAGTTCGATCCAATCAATACTTGAGGCCTGTAGGACTTAGGGTTGGCCAAACATGGATCTTTTATTCTTTTGATTAGCTTGAAACGATCCAATGATGAACTTATCAGTGTGGAAGATGTTAACCTCAAGATCGAGTTATTAGCAGGGTTCCACAATTTCCCATTCTAAGATACATAATGAAAGCGTTAAAAGAAGTACCAAGATTTGAAGTATTACTAATATTAGCAAAGCATGAAGGAGAGATGTGACCTTAAGTTTGTCAACATGCAAAAACCCTAAGACAGAAAATAACATGGTTGTTAGTTACATCCATTGAGCTTACCATAATTGAAGTGAGAGCACGTGTCTATGGATTTCATTGTTGGTTTGTCTAAAATATCTATAGCGTCATGCAATGATATGATTTATTGTGTTAAGTCTTTCCAAGTAGACACCTTCTTTCTCCTAAGAAAATCAATTGCATTTGAAAAAGATTGCTAGATTGCATGGAGTGCCAACTTCAATTATGTCATATAAACACACAGAAGGCGTTTGGCCTTAGGACTATGGGGAAGTGGAGTGAGTTATGTTAACCCACTCCACGTTTGGGCGAAGGATTATGGAAAACCTAGGATTAGGTCTTTCATAATCCTTCATTTCTCTCTTTTTCACTATTTCACTCATTTTTCAATTTTTTTCTAAACACATACTATCATAATATTCTTTCAAACGCATAATATCATAACAGTAGAACTATTATAATACTAAATTATCATAACACTAACCCTTTTATAAATCAACTATTCTTCAATATGCCCCCTCATGTTTCTCATCTATTGTTTTCACAATTTTCAAAAAGTGAAACACTTTATTTTAAGAATAATAATTAAGTGTATAAGGATATAAATTTGTATCATATTTGTGATTATTTGTACTATACATACAAATAGTTGGGATATAAGTTATTAGTGTGTAAAAAACCAAAAAGTGATTTGTATTATCCTTCTATATAAACCTTGTCCAAATAGTACAAAATCGTATTTCCATATAATTCTTTTCTTTTCTTTTCTTTTCCCTCTTTTCTTTTCCCTCTTTTCTTTCTCTTTTACCTAAAACGAGGAAAGAAAATTCAATGCCTTAAAGTTCGATAATTTATCGATAGTAAAATAAGAAAAGAAAGAAAAAAAAGAGAGTCACGTATCATGACCGGGAAACCGACTCAGCCAGTTTCCCAATACGCTCCACCAGTTCTGCCGAAAGCTTCTTTGCCAGTTTCTTACCCTTCTCCGGCCGAAAATCGAACCCAAACGCCTCCGAAACCTCCTCGGAGCTCCAACCGGACCGTCGTAGTGAACCGGAAAACCGGTCCACTTTCAAAAGAAGAGCATCCAAAACCGCCTGATTGTCCAACATAACCATCTCTCCGTCGAAGATTCCCGCTGCCGAGACCTCCACCATTTCCGCCACCTCTGATTCACTCCACCCACCGGTTCTCAAAACCGATCCCAATTCGACGAGATACTTCCCAACCCACTTCGGTACTTCAGATCTCGGCATCTCGAAGAATCGATCTGGTGAAGAATTTGACGAGGATGACGAGTTCCTCCGCCGCCGATCTATGGCGGCATCGCTCCAAAACTCAACCCACCTCGGTGTTCTCACAACCCCCGAATCCATGCTCCTCCGTGAGAAATTCGATGATGGTACAATGGACTTCTGTGGGAGAGACCTTTGTTTCAAGAACAGAGAATCGGAATCGGAATCCGACACAGAGCACCGAAACAGAGACTCCCGTTCGAAGAAATCAGACAAATCGAACCCACAGCAAAGAACACGATTCTCATCAACAAAGAAAATGGGGTTTCCGGCCAAGGGTGGGTTGCAAGGAATGTAACAATGGTTGAAAATGGGGATCAAAACAGGGGCTCGTTTAAGTAAATTTCTCGCAATCCTTAATGCCTTTTCTGGTTCAGCCGGTTTCTGGCCCCAAGAGCAGGACCATAGTGTATTTTTCGCGATTTGGAAGGAAATTGCAGCAATAGGAAGGTCAAGAGATGATCGAAGATGGAGCCGAGCGCCGGCGGAACGCCAGTCCGGGAAGCCCGGACCGACAGGAAGGCCAGCGGAGAGGACAGCCCGGAGATCAGGAGGAAAAGAGAAGCAGAACTCGGCCTCAGCTCGGGCAAATTCAGCGTCGGAGAGACCGGGCTGGACTTGGACACCGGAGTTCCTAAGATGGGTGAGAACTTTATCGGCGAGGGAGGAGAAGGAGAGGAGGCTGTTACGGAGGGGGGCGGAGGAAGTGGCGGCAGCGCGGGCGGAGAGACGGCGGAGGCCGGCGATGTGGGCAGGGTTGAGGGTGGACATTCTCCGGTCAACGTCGACCATTATAGAAGAAGAAGGATTGGGAATGGTATTTATTGGTATGGTGTTTCTGGAAGAGGAAGAAGACGAGAAGTGCTTTTTTGGGAAGTGGAAGAGATGAAAGAAATTTGATGTGAAAAATTGATCTTCTCCCTATTAATATAGCATGCTTTACCACTAGGCCCCACTCCTGATTTTCTTTTTTCTTTTATTTCTTTTTTTAAAAATATTTAGGATTTTTTTTTCTTTTTGCAAAAATATTATAATTAAAGTGTGCGATCCAAACATCGAACCTTAAGTTATGACTCTAATTTTTATTTGGTATATGTTTTAAAATGTTAACGTATTTGCTAATGTCTTGAAAACAATCACTATGTCTTACAATGTTTACTATTTTGTAATTATCACAGTGTGTGCAGACACATATTATTCTTACTTAAAAACTATAGTAATAATTTATTATAATAATTAACTTAACGTCTTAAGCCACTTTTAAGTTTTGAGTTTAATTTCAAATTTAGTTTATGTGTTTTAAAATGTTAAAATTTATGAACTAATACTAATGATTTTGACAACTTTCTATGTAGAATTAGAAATTAAAAAATAAATCTAGAAAATCAAGAGATTAAGAATATAATATTTGAATATTCATGTGTATGCATTATAACAAAATATATTAATAAATAAACGACTAAAATCACTTTGGTTATATTTTCAAAATCACCCTGAGTTATGTTTTTAATACTTCAAAACTAATTTTTAATGATATGAAAATTGCTTTTATAAAAATGTAAAGTTGAAAACTAAATTAATTCGAAATGATCCAAAGTTTGTTTTCAAGTGATTTTAAAAATGAAAAAGTGATTTTCATAATTTCAAAATCATTTCCAAACATGCCCCAATATGATTAATTAGAATTAAAAAAGAATAAATTTGATAAGTACGAGAACTCGAACCTCCGAACTTTTAGTTGCGAATAATCAATTTATATCAGCTAAGTTAATTATATTCATATCGATCGTTTAAAATTATGAGTGACAAATGATCTTACGTACGCTTCAAAGTTGTTGGGTCAATTTAATTCTTCACATCCTTATCAAAGACGAAAGAAAACAAATTGATAGGTTTAAAATGAAAGGGTAAGATGCTCCATCAAATTTTATCTTAGTTAATAATTAAGTGGACATTTTAAAATTCAAATAACATTTTCTTCTAAAATTTTCAATTGAAGGACAAAAATAAAGTTTTTGAAAGTTGAAAAGAGAAAAGTGAAAACAAATGGTGGAAAATTCATCAAGGACCAAAACGTAATTCAAAGTCAATTAAAATTAATTGGACTTTCTTTTTCTTGGGTAACTCACAAAATTAAAGAAACAATAAAAGAAAAATTATTTCAAAATTTACAAAACTTCTTAAAGTATTTAGCTTAGTTCAAATGACACCTGTATGTACCTGTAGACAAAATATTTCAGGTTCAACTCCTCACTTCTGTATTTATTACAATATCTTAAAAAAAATATATTTATAAATATATATATATATATATATATATATATATATATATATAATCATAATCTACATATGATAGTCTATAATAGACTACTATTTGTGTTAATCATGATACACTGAGACATAGATTGTAGTTCATTTTGGTCTATTGGGTCCATCATAGATAAACATTAATATTTTATTATATTTTATAAATATTTTGATTTATTTTGCTATATTTGAAAATAGTCAAACAAAAATGTACGTTCTATATTACTTATAATATATACTATATTAATAAAAAAAAATATGAGAATAGAATTTTGACAAAATATTTAAAACATGTAATAAAAATTTCAGATTCTATCAATAATAGACATTGATAGACGCTAATATCTTTATAAGTGGAATTGATAGAGAGTGATAGAAGTCTATCCGTTTTTATTATTGATATAATCCAAAATTATTTTAATTTATTTTGTTATTTTTAAAAGTGTCCCAACTAAAAAGACACATTTTTCTTTTTTCTTTTTAAAAAATAAAAAAATATTTACATTTCATAAAAAAAGCAAAGTGTAATAAATTTTTGCTTTTTTAAATAGTTTTCTCTATGAAGTGTAAATAATTTATTTTTTTAAAATCACCTTAAAAAAATTTAGAAATCAAACATACATATTTTTCCAAATTTTAGAACTAAAAAAAGTATATATTTTTTTCTTAAAAATAAATAGTTGTTGAGGAAAATAGCAATGGAAGAGTCCTAAAAGAAATGTTCCCTTGGACACTAACAAAAGAATGGCATTGAAAATATTAACATTATTTATTCCTTTGCCAAAAATAATAACAACATTATTATTATTTTTCCCTATAGAAAAAGAAAAGAAGAAAAAGAAAAGAAAAAGAAAATATGTCCTTTTAGAAAATGTTTGAATGGGGCATTTGGTGGCCTTTTGGCAACGGCTCTATGTTGTCAAAAGAAAGAGGTACAATTGTTGGCCCCTCCCCTCTTTCACTTTTTCCCCCACAACGGATTTCGGTGCCACTTCTATTTTCATTTTAATTCTAACCGTATAAACTTTCACGCTTAAATTTATTCATTTGTAAAAGTTTAGTTGTTTAATTGATATAATTAATTATAAGTTTTTAAGGGCTACGAGTCGTGTTAATTTGGTGAAGAGTCTTGAACATGTGGAGTGTAATTTGTAGGAGTACTGTTGCTTGTTGGTGGTGGAGATTTTATTGTTATCTAAAGCTATCCTTTGTTCGTTTGGTGTTCGAGTGTTAACGAATAGGGTGTCACACCGCCTTGCTTGTTTGGCAGTGTCTTTTTTTGGGAGTTTTTAGGGGTTTTTTTTTGTCAATCACGGCCTCTTCTTCTCTCTCCCGGAAGAAGATGATAGGAAATTCTTTTGTTATGCTTCTTGTTGGTTCTCCACGTCTTTTTTTAATTGATTTTGATTTGAGCTTTGGAGAAGGTTGTGTTATGGTTTATGGATGATTTTTTTTAATCGACATTTTTCCTTAATTATTCTTTTAACTACATTTCATTTTCATCCACCTAGCTAGTTTGAATAATGTGAGAGGTTCTAGTCTCTAAAATTATTTTTTTAGCCTATGGTTTATGTTTGTGTTCAGTCCTATCGTTGTAATTTAGATGTTTTTATTTTATTTTTTTGAAGTGGATGTGATACTTAATTTTTCTAGTTTTTGGATGATGTGATTTGATTTCACGTAAACAACCAATTGAATAGATTTGAAATTAATAAGTAAACCCGAGTTCGATTGATCTAGAAATGAATGAACTTTTGACAAGGTTGGATTTGATCATTTTTTTCGTCTCATATAATGAACAATACTTAAGTGTGCATGTAGGGCATCACCTATATATGTTTGTATATCCCTACCAAATTATCCAATCAAATTTTGTGATGTGACAAATTCTTATTCTGATCTTTTGTAAAATATTTTAATTATTTGTTTAATGCGAGTGATGAGAGAAATAGATATACAAAGATCGACGCACCTAAGTATTATTCATTAATAATTATTGATTTTATCCAATTTAAACCATTTAAAGAAAGTTGGAATTTAGTTTTGATAGTTTTAGAAGTTAGAATTTAGTTTTTAAGATTTGATTAAAAAAAAAAACTCATTAAATATACTTTGTATAATTTAATAAAATTTTCATTAAGTAGTTTATACCTTATAGTTTATTTACGTCATTTTTACCCAATTACATGTGTTTAATGAATTATAAAACATATAACGTTCAATCTCAAAGAAAGAAGTATACATAATTATAGTTCAATTTAACTTTATATTTATATATATATATTTTTTAATTTTTGAGTAAAGTTGAAATTAATAAAAAATTTGTTTATTAAAATCTTGAATTTAGATAATGTAATCGAATGTTAATCATTAGGTGTTTATATCTTTTAGGCATGTTAATTCATCAACACCAATAAATTTCTTGATCTAATAATTATTGCATTGATGTATGATTATGTAATAAAACCAATCTCCCTAACTTTTTTTTTTTTATATGTTCTTTCTCGATTTGTATAAAAAAATTGAAAAAATAATAAGAAGGGTTTTATTTTAATATTCAAAATTGGAGTAAAATATTGAAAATTTTAGACTAAACAACGTACAAATTTAATCCTTAATTCTTTGAAATTTATAAATAATTTTATCCTTCAATGAAAAATCTCATCAAAATTATTTTTATTTTGTAATGATATAGTTCTTTGTAATTTATAAATAAATTTGAGTCAATTTTGATATGTTTATCGATCAACATGTGGAAGAAATTTTGTGGACTAAATTATTAGTTTCATAAATGCTTTAGGACCAAAAGTATTTTTACGAGATTTTTAAGGTCAAACTACTATAGTTTATATAATTATCAGTGATTTGGAAGATGAAGGATATAGTAAACATTTGGTTCACAAGTTTACTAAACGAGTACAAATAACCCGACATGTGGTAATTTATCGGTCCTATACCTTTAAAATTTCCTTTATTTTAGATCAAACAACAAGCAACTAAAATATCTACTATTCCTAAATTTTTATCAGACCGAATGAGGGAGATAATAGATTTAAAAAAACATATTTTCAGTTCAAAGAGCAACCTTGAGAGGACATGTCAAAGCTACAAGGAAATTGACAAATTTATCTTCGATCCTTTCCGAGATTTGACAAAAAAAAAAAAGAGTAAAGTTTATATATAGAGGTACCAAACAACGTATTCAATTACATAAAGGAAGACTCCTTACTATTCAAAACATTAATCACTTCAGGCAAATCAAACTCTACTTCAAGTGACAGATTAGATACTCGACTCCATTCGTTCTCAACAACTATCGACCTTTCCAAAACCATATCAGATTCAACACACTAACACCTAATTTTTATTTATGCTCTATATTTTTAACCTTTTGAGTTGTCTTATTAATCAATAATATCATATTTCATATCACAATGAATACCAAATTTTGATCAAGACTTGTCAACATCTTTTAGTCCTATACATAATGCATGCTCCCAAGTCCCAATAACATTTCATCCAATTGACTATGACAAAGTTTTAGAAGAAAGTAAAAGGAATTGGGAAGAGATGATGAAAAAAAGTGGTCAATATTTGTGGAATTATTAAAAGATGTTTAATTTAAAGGTAATTTGTTTATAACAAATCACGCTTAATTAATTAATTTTGAGATTAATAACTATTAGCTTATTATTATTATTATTATCATAATTATAATAAGGTTTGAGAGACAAATCAATGAGTCTTGACCCACACACAACTAATCAAATCTTATGTTAGACAGCTTAGGTAAAGGTAAACACACCCAATCATCACAACACACATTCTTACTTCATTGTGTTTTATGACTTTTCTTCTTCTTCTTCTTTCTTTTCTAGGTCTTTTGGTTAATTTAGAATCCCAATATCAAATCATCAAAAGATTTTGGATTCCCATGACATAAGAAGGAGGAGTATGGTTATAAATAGTTAAACTATTCGAACTATTTACAAATATAGCAAAATTTTACTGATAGATACGGATAAATATCTATATCAGTGTCTATCAAAATCTATTAGTGATAGATGAGATCTTAATCTAAGAGTGTTTATAAACATCTATATATTAATTACATTTTGTTATATTTGTAAATATTTTCGTTCATTTTACTGTATTTGAAAACAATCCTAAAAATACAATTTTACTGTAAACTTTTAAAAAATTTACAATTGTTTTTTCAGGTCCAACAATTTTATTACTATGATTAACCGTCATTAAATATAAACTAAATTCATAAATAGTTTAGATATTAAAAAAATGAACATTTTTAAAAAAAATAGCAAAATAAATTAAAATATGTACTGATAGACTTATATCAATGTCTATTTATAGAAGCATATCAGTGCCTATCGATGTCTATTATTGATAGAATCTGAAAATTTTGCTCTATGTTGTAAATATTTTGTCAAATTTGCTATTTTTGACAATTAAAAAAATAACATTTTGATGATAAAAGACAAGAAATTTTTGAGTAACCTAATTACGTAGAATCAACTAATTAATTAATTAACAATTATTTATTTACTTAAGAAAATAAAAAATGATTGATAGAGAAAGATAAAAAAAAAAATTAACTCAAAAATATTTGAATTTCGTAGTCACTAAATTATGATTAGGATCGAGTCATTAAATAAAAACTACATGAATAGTCGAGAAAAGACTATTGAAAATAGTTGAGAGTGAAGTGTATGAGACTATTTAGTTTAGAAATGAAGGGTTGGTGTGTGGGCAAATTATTGAATAGTGTCTAAGGGGTAGGTTGATATATTTTGAATATGGAATAAAATTTAAATTCAAACTCAATTTTCATTCATTGTATTTAGTTTTGTCTGTGGGGGTCCCTAATAGTTATGAAAAGTACACTATGAGAGAATCCCATCAAACTCATAAGAAATATGTTTACATGTTTTTGCATTCTTTTTTATTTTTAATAAATTGTAAGTATTAGAAGTTTTATTGTAATTTCTTTTTAAGAAATATTATCTGTTTTTTTTATTATTTAAAGAAAAAAATAATTTGAGTGAGAGATTATCATTATTTTTCCACGAGAATCCACCTTGAACGAGGTTGATGTTTTTCGTTTAGGTAAGTTTAGGTAAATGGTGATGTATGTATTCCTCGTAATGAAGAATTTACCCGTTGGGTTAAATTTGTTTACAATAGTGATTTTAAGTTCATTAAAAAAAATTCTCATGAATAACCCAGTCTTTGTAAATTCTCTATGCAGAATTTTCACTTCAATCTTCTTGAAAATTTCGGGTGGTCGGATAGACCATTCCATCCACGTTTTGTTATGTGAATATATATCTAGTTCGATGTTTAAGGTTTGGACTTCAGTTATTTAACTATCTTTAAAAGAAACGAGTTAAATAAATAAATAAATAAAAATGAAAACCGTTCGGTATTGATAACGAGGACATGTAATGCAATCTCCCAACAAAAAGGGTGTTTAAGGGTGGTTGAAATAGAAGCTTTGAAAACGCACAATTAATCTAATTAATAACTTCGCTTTCAAAATTAAAATATCATCCTTTGGTTTTTGGGTTTTAGGTCATTTTCAAATATAGTAAAATGAACCAAAATATTTATAAAATACAGTAGATTTTTAGATCTATTTTGAAAATATATTTTCAACAATTTTGTCATTACAATAATTCTTTTAGTTTTTTATTGTGACAATATTTATTAATATGACAACATTTTCTTTAAAAAAAGAATTGAAAGTCTTTCCTTCCATATCAAAAACTTGAAAAGGAAAATTTAGAATTTTAATAGTTTGGTTGTAATTGTGACGTTCCAACATGAGGGAGGAAAAGTTTGGTCCCCATTCTCGTAAGTTTTATACTTTGAAATTTCAAAAGAAAATCTAAAAGTCAACCGTCTCGAGACTTATGTTTATGTTTGAAAGTTCAGGATTTGAAAGGCTCACTTGAGATGACATTACGATATCGACAACTCATGACAATTTTGCATACACCACAATACATAAGATGTAGAATGATACTATACTTCAAAAAAAAAAAACGAAGAATAATGTTTACAAATACACTAAATAGTAAATTTATCATACGTAAGTAACAAGTCCCTAAACTCAATACCATATTTCAATTCATTGAAACTTTTATGATGCAAATGCAATTCAATAAAATAGAGTTTGATGTTCAAGTTAAGTAAATAAAAGAAAATTAAACTCCTTTTTTAATGGCTAAAACAAATCAACCCTTTTTAGTATGATATCATATATTTATACAAATTACCAACTTGTAATAAAATAAGTTATCTTCTTTTCCCATTCCTCTCTTTTTCAAGAAATAAAGTATGAATGCTTTTACATATATATATATATATAAAATACATCAGAAACCAAGTTGTAATAAAATAGATGTTTTTTATCCTATTATTTTTCTCTCTTATCTTTAAAGAAAAACAAGGTAGAGAATGCTTAATTGTGCTTCAAATTATGAACATGAGGAGATATCTATTCCATCACATGGTGGCACCCCTTCCCCCACCAAAATACTAATCATAATTTTGATATCTCACTTATGTGATTTTTTAAATTAATTTTCACTTTTTTTTTATATATTCAAAGCCAATATTTATGTAAATCTCAATTGTTTTTTTTTAGCAAAAAAATATATATATTCTGCAAAGCTAAGAAAAGAAAACCAAAGTGAAAATTAGGTACATTGCGTAAGAAAGAACTAATACAAAGACACAAAGCTATTACAACAACGGTTAATTTGAGAGTTAACATCTTCACTTGGAGCAAAAAGCTAAGAAGAAACCACGGGAGCATGTGCAAACCTTCAAGAAAGATATCCATAAAATTATTTGGTTATTTTTAGCCAAGTTAGTTTTTAAAAATTTATGGCGAAAAATCTAATGATCATTCAGTTAACGTCACCCCATCATACATTTTTGTAAGTCATCAAAGATATCCATAGACCATGTAAAACATTTTTGAAAATTCCAAGTGAACACAAATAATCTTGATTTGGAAAATGCTAAAATTTCAAAAGTCAGTAGGTATTTAATTAACCAATAACCTTTCATTCGTGAGTCAACCGTTTAGATTGGACAGTTAAATCTTTTGACTTTTTTTTTTCACTTTAAAACTCACAATAACAATAAGAAATTAATAATCGCATTGCATCTATATGTCAAATAAACCAACCGAAGTAAAACTTATATATATATATATAGTGTCAAGCTTGACGTCGAAAATCTAACAAAAATTCGTATAAACCTAAAAGAAACTCATAAATGTTCGAAGTTAAAAAGTGAGAGAAAATGGATAAGCATTTAGAGTTTTCATGGAGTAATTAATATAATAATGAAATGGGAACTCTTTTTTTTCTTCAACCAAATGTTCATCAATTTCTTGGGGAAGACTTACTTTTTGTGTTCATACTCACTTTTCTTGCTCTTTCAGCTACAAATCACATGCATTCCAAAATTTCATGTCACCTTCCCTTTTATATATTTATGTATATATAAATCATTTTTTCTTCCATTCTCATTGTTTTTATTTATTAATTTTTTTTCACATGTGGGGGTATTTACATTAAAAAAAATTATTAGCTAATTGGAAATGATGGTGAGAATAATGGAGAGATTTCCCTTCAATTCTCATTAAGCATTTTCTACATTTTTTGGGTCCTATAATATGTCTTTTTTTTAAAAAAATTATTATTTGTCAATCTACATTCATTGTGCTCTCAATTCTACTCATTTTGAAAGAAAAAAAAATTACAATAAGAAAAATTATTGAAAATGACAAAACGGTTAAAAATTTGTACAAAATATAATAAAATTCTATCAATGTCTATTAAATGCACTAATAAACATTCATTGATAGAATATAAAAATTTGCTATATTTTGTAAATAATTTGGTTCATTTACACTATATTTTGAAAACGGCATTTATAATAACTTGCTTGTTAAGACTTTTATAATTAATAAAAAATAAAAAATAAAATAGAGGATAAATGGCAAAAATCGTCGTACCCTTAAAGTAATGTGGTAATTGCAATTACATCCTTAAAGTTTCAATAATTATAATAATTGAAACCCTAAACTTTTAAAAGTGTTAAAATTGGACCCTCAAACTTACAATAATTGTACAATTTGAATCTACAAATGATGAAAACCAAATCCTCAAACTTATATATAACGAGTATAATTTATACGACGTCTATACAAGTTTGAGAGTTTAATTTTAAAATTTGGATAAGTTTGAGGGCTTAATTTTTAATTTTGTAAGATTAAGTGTATAATTGCAACTACCACTGTATTCTTTTCAAAATTTTATTTTCAGTGTGTAAGCAAGGATAGTTACATGGAATTAGGCGTAATTTATACACGAAGTACGACCATTTTTTGAAAAATTGAGCAATATTATCTTTAAAGCAAAGGTTGAGCCTTCCTCTTGGTGCTAAAATAATCTTCAAACATTAATGCATATAGCAAAGTCAATATATAACAATTTTAAGGATCATAATCGAGTGTATAACAACATTCTAAAAAATTGAAAATGTAGCAAAAACAATGCGATAGATAAACTTATATCATTGATAGACTTTAACAGATTTTGCTATATTTCTATCTTTTTAAATGTTGTTACATATATGCTAATACTTTGATTGTAATTGCTATATTTGCAACTGTCTCTGAAGTTTATTAACCAACTTTTCTATTGAGTATCCAACAACTACCGGATATGAAAGATTAGACTTTCAATTTTTAGAAAAGAAAATTATGTCAATTATCGTTTAACTATACTCATTTTATTTTTTTATTGAAAGTTTTTAAAGTAATCCCCATCTTGCCCCTAAATATAAGAGTAAAATAATCACATGAGAATGTAGTATTGCCTAGAGTTGTAAATGGATATAAATGGATTGTTATAAAAATAACAATAAGATATAAAGTATTAATAAATATAGGACAATCAAATAAAAAAAATCTATAAATATGGTAGTTTTTTTTAAAAAAATATAACAAAATTCATATCTAACTTGGATAGACTATATCGTTGATAAATTTTGTTATATATTTGCAATTCTTGACCCAAAATATTTATAAAACATAATAAAACTTCAGATCTATCATTGATAAACTTTTATCAGTGTCTATTAGAATCTAGAATTCAGCTGTATCTTGTAAATATATATTTTCATCGTTATTATCAATTGACAATGATTCTCCCTGATATTTTTTTTTAGTAATAAGTAAAATTTAAAACAATGAAAATGCTCTCATACTATTTTTTATGTCTACATTTAATTAATCCTTCGATTTAGATAATCACTCACATAATGTTACCAATTGAATGGTAATAAAATACATTATTCTTCTGGAAAATATCACAACAATTATTTCTACACATAGGAAGAAATATATTTGACTCATCTTTTTTTTTCTTTTTCTTTTCAAAAACGTCTATAATGTTCAAGTGTTAAGCATTACGTATATGTTAATAAACCATGATGTCAGATGTCACATTAAGAGAGAAAGATACCTTTGAACTTGCATAAATAATGTTGATTAAATCATGACAATAACACAATAATCTCATAAGCTCTTACAATTAAATTAAGTAAATTAATTAAAATAATTAGATGATTAAGAATGATGATTAAATCTTCATTTTAAGGTAAAGCATCCCATCCAAGCAATAAACCCTACTTGAAAAGGAGAGCTTTTGATAGAGATGAATATTAAACTCACCATTGCATGTGCTTCCCTATATTATAATATAAAGTTTTCATTGATAACATGATATGAAAATTAAAGTATGTTTTGTTAATTACTCCTTTTGAGTGATAACTTTTTTTTATTATTTTTTTTCCAAAAAAAACTTTTATTATAAAACAATTTTTGAGCCATTTAAGTTTTAAAATTAGGAGTAAAGTCGATGTCATACTCTATTATATTTTTTTTTGGCTTAGTTTGTGGTTGCTATCAAACCCTTCTTGATTGGTTAATCATAATAAGTGACATGACTCAAAAACCTTGAGATTTAAAAGGGATTGTTTTTTTTAAAAAATGCTATGCACAAGACATGAAGGATTTAATGGTCATATGTAGATCCATCAAAGGGCTAGGGCACGTCCCGTCAATGTGTTATATAGTAGACAAATCAAGTTAACTAGTATTGAGCTTATAACCAAAACCTTTGCAAAAATAACAAAATCAAAGCCAACCCAAGATTTAAAATAAGGAAACGTAAGAAATGTATGGATACACTTGATAGAGACTACTGATATACCTTCGATACACTTGGTACGACACTTCATACACTTGGTATATAGTTTAATCCTCTATCACTGGTAGATCCGTTTTCGAGTTTTCTTTCAATTTTTTATTCTTATACTTTATAGTAGGTATATCCAATAGCGGATAGTTTAATGTAACACCAAAACAAATATAACTATTTTTTTTTTAGAAAACAAATATCAAATATAAATATTTATATACTTCATCTTTCTCCCCCACATCACAAATCATTAGTAACATATTGACTTAAATTTTGGTACCAAGAATGATTTGAGAATCATACCCAAAAAGAGAGAGAGAGAAGCAATAAACCCAATATAGAAAAGTCTTATCATATAGTTATTGGCAAACCATTTACATTATTATAAATCTTTATAAACTTTATCATTCATAAACCTTCCATAAAAGAAAAACATAGTTTTATTCCTCTTCCAATGGCATCTGAAATGGACACAAAGGACACCAAGACATATATATATATATACATGTATATATGCATTTATATATGTGTGTATATCCTCTTTTTCAACCAGGAAACTTCGAAACAATGAAAGAGGAAGAAATTGGCCATACCCTATTTCGAACTTCTTAAAATATTTTTTGAAAGCAAATCCTAAGAGAAGTATGACATGGGAACTTATGAATAGACAATGGAGGTTCATTGAAAAGTAGGTGAAAACTTGAACTTGATGTTTTAGCTTAATATTTTTTCCTTTTGATTCGTTACTAATTTAAAAATTAGAGTGGATATATCGTTAACCACACTAATATGTAATTATCTCACTTTTTTTTTCTTTTGCATGATCTTATCTTCTTCGTACAAACAAGTTTATCGTTGCTACCCAATCCAAGTTTCAACATCAATAATCAACATTGTCTGTGGGGCAGGTGGGCGGGTGAGGGTAGGGGACGATAGTAACATGTAAAGTAGACCTTGCAAAAAGTCAAATATCATAAAAGAGTTGCAAAGAAGAGAACTTCAATCAACACTACCATATAAGAAAAATGAGAAACATAAAAGAAATATACAATCTAATACCAAGAAGAATGAAGGAAAAACAAATGTTAAAATAAGATCAAGAAAAGAATGGTAGAGAAGACAAATGATGTTGAGACCGAGGATCAACATCTCCATCAACCACATAATTAAAGATGCACTAGTTACAACTCTCACTAATGCAAATCTAAAGGTACTTATTGTTCGATGGATGGAAGAAGCTCAATGGATGTTTTAATTCACAAAATTATTTTTGATGTAACAAGGTCATATTAGAAAGAGAATAGTTGAGAAACAACTCAACACTACTAACAACATTCAAGAGAGAAAAAGTTACTATTGAAGGAATCATAGATCGATCTTTTGGTCACATTTGAAGAAGGAAAAATGGTAGATTGTTCGATTTGTTACTTATAATGTAATTGTAAGAATGTCTTGAATTGGCTTGATAAAAAATAATATTTAGAAAAATCAGTAAAATATTGCTCGAGATTGACAGAGAAGCCAAAACAACTAATTAGATAGAAAATTTTTTTATGAAAAATCTCGACGGTCGATCTTAGAGAAAATTGGCCAAATACTATTTTATGGAGATTTTATAAAAATGTGCTAGTTTTGAAAAATGAAAAGTCGAGTAGGCTAATTATTAGGAAGAAGTATGAGGGGCAAAATGGGAATATGGGAAGTCAGTTGGATTCCATCACTTTTTTTTTTTTTTTTCGTTTTCCATCCATTTCATTTTCCTCCTTTTTCCAAGTTTTCATCTCAATTAGGGCACACAAACACGATCTTTGTTTCTTCACCGGACATCTCTCCGATCTGCTATTCAGGTTCTTTCCTATCTCTCTCATTTATTTCCCGATCCAGATTTACTCATTTCAATTCGCCATGAATTCGATTACCGATATTCTTCTTCCTTCTTCATCTATCAAAACCGTTTCAAGTGTTTCTGCACACGCTTTCAAGTCCTTGTCGTTTGTGGTTCTATTTTTTTTATTTTTAGTTAGAAGTAGTTTAAACTGCCTTTTTGTTTAGAAGAATCAGTTCGGAAACAGTACGATAATTCCGGTTCATCCATTTATATATTTTTGGATCTTGTTTGGTTAGTTGAGGGACAAGCATTCCTGAACGAGTACTTTTTAGTAGATGTAATTAGCTATTTCTACGGCAATATCATGTTTGTTCATGGAAGATTCTCAAATCTCAAGAGTGTCTCTGTCGTTGGCTGCTTTTTTTTTTTTTTTTTTTTTTTTTTTTTTATAGATATGCAATTCATGTGGAGATGCTACCTTATGGTTTGAAGTTAGTCGGAGTAGTTCTACAAGCCTTGATTTTCTTATGGAGGTTTGAGTTTTTTCTTTACTTCTATTATCTTTTTTCTTCTTAGTTTTAGAAGCTGCCTGGACTGTAGTGACTGTGGGATTATCAAACGAGACTCAGTTCTTAAAACGTCGTGGGAATTGTTCATGTTTGAAGTATATATTTGCACTCGTAGTTTTTCGTATTATACGGACTCTGCAGCCACAGTGGGTTTAGATTTTGGTGTTTTTATCATACTTCTGGGCTTACTCTTACACTATACTATTATTTTCAGGCTGTAATTTGATTAGCAATAAAGCTTTTCAGATAGCTTCTCTATCTTTTGGCTTCTCAAAGACTGGAACTGCTGTTTTGGACGAAGAATTGAAATTTGCATAGTTTATTTTACTCTCACCTCATGCCATGTCGGGTTTACTTAATGTACTGTCAGCTATCTACATTTTTGTCTAAGATTGCGTTGGAACATGTGTATGTTTAGTTGCATATTGTTTCTTGAAGTTCATTACTGATACTTTCCTGTGGTCCTCGGCCTTTTGGCCAAGATCAAGTGTATTACTGATACTTTCCTGTGTTACTTGATTCTCTGTGGAAGTCATTGATCTATTACATATAGTTCAAGGAACTTGGAATTTTGAGAAATTAAGAAATTAAGCCTATAGTTTATTTCATTTTTATTGATGGTCTAGTTAGGATTTCAATTTTAATTGGTTTAGTTTTTTTGTTTGTAAGAACGTGGTTCTTAAATTTGTTGAAATTTAATTCCAATCCATGCCTAATTCTCACTGAATTTCTAGTCTATCTAGGTTGATTTAATCTTATTTTCGTAACAATCAGCTGCATAATCACATGCCTTTGTCGGGTTAGCTTACTATGACAGGATCTTGTGCATTTATGCAGAAGTTAGTGGTTACACATGGACTCATTCTTTGTGACAAATGATTTATCTTCTTCTCCCTGTTATGATGACCCCTTATAATTCTACTGCAAAATTTTGTGATTCAAGTATAAGATTCTCATGAAAATATGATTTCTAAATTCTGACGCTCTTGTTCTTTGCAGTCATCTCTTAATGGATCAGCTTCAAATCTTCCAGATGGTACTGGGCGATCATTTGCTACCTCATTTTCTGGTCAGTCTGGTGCAGCCTCCCCTGTTTTTCATCACTCCGGTGCGTGCATGTTTCTAGAGTTTCTGTATTTATCTTTCAAATTTATGCAACTCAGAGGTCTTAATTTCCAGGAGGAGGGTTGCATAACATCCATGGAAGCTTCAGTATTCAAAACATGTCAGGTGCACTAACTTCAAGAAACTCAACGATAAATAATGTTCCATCTGGTGGAGTGCAGCAACCTACTGGAACACTTTCCAGTGGGCGTTTTGCTTCCAGCAACCTCCCTGTTGCTCTTTCTCAGGTATCTTTCATAGCCAGGGACTCAGGCTATTTATCCATCAATGAATGCCATGTTTATTGACTGAAATCCCTGTAGTTTATTTGATTTTCATTTATGGTGGACACGAAAAATTAAGTTGTTGACTGATAACATAGTTTAGATATCTTTGCTTAGTGAAGGAAAATATGCTCGTTTTGAAGTTTGAAAAATTGATTTTATAAACATTTACTCTGATAAATTTGTTGAAGAAATGATGGAGAGTTGTTTACATATCAGATACCAGATCCTAATGTTCATAACTAAACTTTTATAAGATTTCTGATCATTGAAGTCGATAAAATGACATCTTTTAAGAGATCTAGTAGCAACGAAGTTGAAACCCTAATCTTATCCTCTCAGTAACCCTCGTAATTGTGTGTTTGCACTCCATTTTAACTTTGTTCTCTCTCTTCTGTAGTTGTCTCACGGCAGCTCCCATGGGCATTCAGGAGTCGCAAGTAGAGGAGGTATAAGTGTTGTTGGAAACCCTGGATTTAGTAGTAGCACAAATGCAGTTGGCGGTTCTATTCCTGGGATTCTATCTACTTCTGCTGCTATTGGTAATCGAAATACTGTTCCAGGATTGGGTGTGTCCCCAATTTTGGGAAATGCAGGTCCTCGGATCACAAGTTCAATGGGAAATATGGCCAGTGGAGGCAACATAGGAAGGAGTATAACGGCGGGTGGGGGATTGTCATTACCTGGTCTTGCTTCTCGCCTAAACCTTGGTGCAAATAGTGGATCCGGAAGCTTAACTGTGCAAGGACAAAACCGTCTAATGAGTGGTGTGCTTCCACAAGGTATGATCCCTTGAATTTGTGGACGAATATTTGCATTTATGTACACTGTCCAGCATCTTGTAGTAATAGTTCCGTACTCGGTTCTAACCATTGCATGGGTATCTAGATGCATCTTAAAACAATGGTGGTATTCTTTGCAAATGTATTTTGAGATTTTGTTCTGTACTCGGTTCTCTAACCATTGCATGCTATCTTTGAATTTGACTATTTCTTTCATTAATAATTTAATTCGAACTAGACATTAGCTAGTGGGAGAACGTCATATTCCTTTTTATACACCTTTTGCTCAAAGATGAAAAGATCATTTTAGATGTTAGTGCAAT